>CAEGAF010148658.1:0-32764 GCA_903067075.1 Micropoecilia bifurca
TTCGAGAATAAATCACAGTGTACATTGTATGGTGATTTTTTTTTTTTTGTGTTTGTTTTTTGTTTTTTCCCCCCCCCCCCCCCCCCCCCCCTTGTGACTCTGTACGCATGGGAATCACACGATGGTACGGTAATAAGTGCCTTCTCAGCTGAGCATGTGCAAACATCGGTGATCTTTTGGCTGGGTTATAACTTTTAAGCATGTCTGAAGGTACCATATCGGCTCAGCAGGTAGCAGGGCATAGAGTGTGTGCAGTTTGGTGGCAAAGCAGGTAACACACCATACACACACGCGTTACACACACTTAATCACAGTAGGTGTATTTAACTCCTTGGCGCCTGGGCCTTCCTGTAGAGCTGGAGCTGGACTGTGCACCGCCGGACAGGCTCTTCCCGTTAAGGGTCCTGTGGTTACCGAGGCACCATGTGCCCATTCACTACTGTTTGTTTTCTATGTCATTATGAGTCCAGCTCTCCTTCACTGACCGGCCCGTCGAAATAGTCTCCTTTGTTAGACGTGGTCTCTCCCCCGTCATAGAAGCATAGAAAAACATTTGGCTACATGCGCTAAGGTGTGCTTAGAGGTGCATGTCCAAATCCTTCCCAGCCCCCCGCCTCCCGACTGAGCCTCCTCTGATCCAAACATACGGATGTCGCGCACAGCGCTCCAGTCGGCCCCCCTCTCATAATGTTTCTTTATTTAACATTTAAAGCTCCAGAAATGGGAACGTTCCAGAATCCAAACTGTTTCTTCGAGGCAGCAATCCTTGAAAAACTGATACTGTTTTATGTCCTGCAGGGTATTTCTGGGGTTATTTTCGTTTGGGCGACCAGGCGCCATCTGTTTTTACAAACTGATTGATTGCACACAAAAAAAATACTTGATTAATTTTTAAAATTTCGTCAATTGCAGAGTCTGTAGTTGTGTTTTAATCAAGAATTGATGTACATTGACAAAATAAGTAACATTTTATATTCAAAAGCGCCTTTTTTCTGCTACATTACTCAAGAAATAGTCACATGAGCTCAACAAAAACGATATTTATTGCAAAGAGCTATTATACCTATTCACTTTTCAAGTGTTTCAGGGAAAAAAATTCCTTATACATCTGGACTGTGGAGACTGACACTAGCGTGGGCGACGATCCATCTACACATCATGAATTTTGTCAAAACCCTAATATATGTTGCCTCTTGCAGATTCCACCTCCCTTCTAACCAAATTCAGGCCAGTCAGTGAACATTAAAGGTGCCGTATGTAACTTTCATAAAAATACATATTTTCTACATATTTGCTGAAACTGTCTCTATGTCGTCACAATATGGTATATGGAGACCAAATCTGTGAAATAAATAAATAAATGAAAATCAAACTCCTCTGCCTTCACCCAGCGCTACCTAGAAACAACCAATCAGATGCATGAGGCGGGTCTTAGCACTGCCACTCGTCATCCTCTCTCTTGCTCTCTGCTCCGCTACAACTAGCGTAGCATGTCATGAATGCTCAGGTCAGTTAGCTGGTCAGGGAGGAAGTGGAGGAGATCGAGCTTTACTCAGATTATCTGTCTCAACATACTATCATGACATAGTGACAGTTTAAACAAATATGTAAAAAACTTTTTTTATTATTATTAAAACTACACACTGCAACTTTAAGGATTAGTGGGAACACAGTGTGGACTCTGGAATTAGAACTGAAAAACAACAACACCGCATTAACAAGGTCATACGATTTTCCTTGTCGTGTCTGTTTTAAGGTCAGCACAATGTGGTGTGGTGAGAGTGACGTAAATGGCAAAACAGAAATTCACAATGGGACTGCTGTCTGCAAATGAGATGAAGTCAAAATAAAAATAATAAAAATCAACACGGTCTGTATGTATGCACTCCAGTTTGGGAGCAGCTTTTTCCAACAACAGCCACAGGCGCCGTGACCGGTCTGACTCTGACCGGTCTGACTCTGACCGGTCAGACTCTGACCGGTCTGACTCTGACCGGTCTGACTCTGACCGGTCTGACTCTGACCCGTCTGACTCTGACCGGTCTGACTCTGACCGGTCTGACTCTGACCCGTCTGACTCTGACCTGTCTGACTCTGACCGGTCTGACCGGTCTGACTCTGACCGGTCTGACCGGTCTGACTCTGACCGGTCTGACTCTGACCGGTCTGACTGACCGGTCTGACTCTGACCGGTCTGACTGACCGGTCTGACTCTGACCGGTCTGACCGGTCTGACTCTGACCGGTCTGACCGGTCTGACACTGACCGGTCTGACTCTGACCGGTCTGACTGACCGGTCTGACTCTGACCGGTCTGACCTGTCTGACTCTGACCGGTCTGACCTGTCTGACTCTGACCGGTCTGACTCTGACCGGTCTGACCGGTCTGACTCTGACCGGTCTGACCCATCTGACTGTCACCGTTTGATGATGTCAACCGGAAGGTTCCAACTCGGTAGCCGCCTCGCGACAGCGTGACTGTGCAGAGGAGCGCAGGTGCTCCCCATCATGTCCACTCCACAAACACACACGCACGCACGCACGCACGCACGCACGCACGCACGCGCACACACACACACACACCCAGGGCCCATATGTAAACGTAAACACACCCTACCGGTAAGTGCACATAAAGCTTGTGGTCACCAAACGCGATGTGGACATGGACTATGCAGCGATATGAATAAACATGCTCATACTGTACATGAAAAACATATACACAGTGGGTAAACCACAAGCGTGCTCATGTATCAAACTCCACCCGGGAATGTCTCATTGTCCCTGGCAGAGGTTTCGTTTTCAAAAGTATGGCTTCCTAGCAGACAAAAAAAAAGTATATCTGTCAATTACAGAAGCCACATAATTGTAATAATCACAGGCTCATAGGGATAAATCAAGGGATGTGCAAATTAAAAAGCCAAAAGTCTCCGTCCCAATGACAAGAATCGACCGCATTTCTATAAGAAATCAATTAAAAGTCAATCAGGAGCAAAGAAATGCAACAGGGATGCCGACTTTGTGGACGTCACCAGCAGCTATAAACTCACCACAGCCTGCAGGACTCCAGCCTGTGGTTCCCACAGTGTTTATTGGTTGGCTTCAGCCTGTGTCACCAGTGTCACTTTGATTTGTCTCCTTCCAATAATCTCTTCATGTTTTTCCATAACAATCAGCTCGACGTATAATTACCCGAGGCAGTTCGATGGTTGCTGACAAAATTGTTTGTAAAGAAAGAAAATGCACTTATGCTTCTTGTTTTCTCCCTAAAGATGAAAGATGCAGCTACTTTGGAAATCTGATGAGCATGTTTCATAACACTGGTTTGAAAAGATGACGGTGTTAAAAGATGACAAATGAAATGTACACTTAGGCCGGTCATGATAAGACATTTTGCAGGACGATAAACTGTCCAAGTATTTATGGCGATGAACAACAAAGCTGTTTTGAGGCCATTTTCAAGTAATGTATTGATAATAACAATGGCTTAATAATACAAGCTTCAGGTGCAATTTATGGCTGACTTATAAAGTTCACACAACAACAATGTATTATGAAAGGAGACTATTTAAATAACGACATTCAATGGTGATTCCCTCTTCTGAAACAATGTATTGGAAAAACAGCCAACAACAGGAATGTCAACGTCTCAATAACATGTCATGTTAGTCGGCTTAGGATGTTTTCACACTGGATAGTCCATAACACTTGGTTGGGGACCAAAGTTGCAACTTACATTTTCAGCTGGTTTAGTTCTGCACTGAGTCAAACAATCCCAACCATTTGAGCAACTTGTTCACCTTCTTGCCTTTATTGCTATTTCTGTAGCAATAAATGCTACAGAAAACGACACACAAACCTCTGAAGAAAACACTGAAGTCAACCTCCTTCTGTACTGGAATATAGCAGGTATTCCAGAATACAGCAGATATTCCAGTACAGTGAATGTGCCAGTGTGAGTGATATTAATGGGGGTTTTTTTGCTACTTCATTTTACAAAGTCAATGGAATGCAGGTTAACTTAAAGAAAGGGGTCGGTGGTAAATGATGCTGCATTTGACTTCTGAATGGAAAACATTAGTTATGTTTCCATAACAAATGTCCACAAAACTTTGTTGATATTCCGCTAATGTCGAAATGACGAATGTCGTTTTGTTCCCGTCAAATGAAAAGTACAATTAAAATCACACATGAATAAGTTTGTCCACATGATAAGTCATTAAAAAACATGATCCTCCAGTTACTTCCTGTCTTTTTCTTCTTTGTGGTTTGTGCCAGTAGCAACATCCAGTTATTAATCATGTGACTCATGTGGTGCAAAAAAACAGTTTCCATTACAATTTTGCGAAATAAACCAATTTCGATATGACCAAATAAGCTGTTTCAAAACAGACGTATTTCCATTTAGCAAATTTATTTTGTAAGTATCAAATTGTGCAATTATATGGTCAATGGAAACACAGAGACTGATCATAGGCTGAGGAGTGACAGCCAGAGAGAAAATTAAATATGCTTTAATATGTTTAGCTCATTACATAAGTTTACTGTGTTCTGAAATATTGATGTTTACTTCTACATTAATGATCCACACATATAACTAAAGGAAGTCACTTTACTGTTTACCCCCAGCTGCTCATCAGTTCTGGTAAACAGAACAGTTTCTTTCTGTAACTGCTGTGATAAACCACTCAGCTCTGCTTTAGCAACAATAGCGGTGTGGCTCGTAGTCAGCTGTTCCACAGGTCTGCATGCGCACACACACAAACACACACACACTTATACTTCTGGATGTAGTTAGAAATGTTTAGGAAGAAAATAAAAAACAAATTATGAACATTTGACGCTTTCTAATTTCTCTACCGGAGAAATATTTGCAGAGAAAAATCTTGCGGCCTCTTCTTGTTTGCTTTGCCACTGTGGTGTTTACCCAAAAGGGGGCTGGTAATAATTTGATCGTCCCAAGAAGCGATGCAAAATATAATTACTGTCATATCGTATTTCCGTGCGATGTGACACAACCCTTCGGATGCTGCGGCTGCAGCTCAGCGCTCGGTTTGCAGCGCGTTGCAGAGAAACCAGACTGTGTGAAGTTCTGCCTGCCCTAAATCAAAACGAACCATTTGACACATTAACGGCCTTTGACTGTTAATTTATGTTGGTGTTGTGCAATTAGGTTTTTTTGAGGTATTAACATCGTTGTGAACTGATATGTCAAACTTTTACTGCTTAGGACCCTCTGTGCTGCATGTGGGACCCCATTTATTACCCACTCATTGAACTGCAACTGTGCACTTTAAAACACATAGAATACAAAACAGTACTGATGTGTGTCAGACTCTTTTCTACCACAAGACTAGGAAAGGCCTAAATATTTCACAATAAACTCTGACTTTTATCCAATCACGCTCAAGTGCATGTGGTCAAAGAAAGTGCTTGACATTGCAAAGTGAATTTCTTAATATAATCCACTAAGGCTTCTTTAGACAGCCCAGCTACTTTTACAAACTGATTTGTCTGGATTGCATAAGAAGAAGAGATGGCTGCAAAGATGATTCAATCGCCGTCCAGTGTCAACACATGCAGGCTCAGTTTGAGAGATTCCTGCAAACAAACCATCCACTGCAGCCACAAGGAGGTATTGCTGCAAAGTTAGCAATTCAATGCAGGCATGCCTGAGAAAAAGAAAGAATCACTTCAATCCTCCAAGGTTTTCTCAGATAGATCAGCTCTATTTACAAACTGATTTGACTGCACTGCATTAGAATGTATATCATGTGAATCTGAATTAACGAATGCATTAAATTAACTTCATATTGCCATATATCCACTGTTTCTGTCTTGTAAAAGTGTCTTTAAATGGCATCTGTTGTTAACTAGTGCAATATAAATAATCACAATTGAACTCAGTTAAACTTGTGACTGGGAAAAAAACATTCAATGATTGTTTTTGATTAAACTTGTGGTTTATAGGAAGAGACACATTTTGAACACATGAATTAAAAGTCACTGTTATTCATTTAGGACAAGTTCAACAATGGGTTTTTAAGCACGTTGATTAACCAGCCGTCGAGTGTCCGACACGGTCTTTACTAATCAATCCAACACTTCCATCTTATTAGGCCAGGCAGTACAATAATAGCTTAGTCATGCCAAGGCCTCACACTATGCAGTATCACCCATCTCAGCTTGACACTAAAGCCCAGCAGATTCAAGGCTGAAACTAACACAAAGTTCACAGCTTCCCTGCACATTTTCAGAGGATTAGAAACGTCCGCTGTGCATTTCTCCCCCCGAGCGATTAGATATCAGCGTCACTGATTGGGCTTCAGAGATGTGGCTCTTGGCAGACTGGAATATTTGGGAACCAGATATTTGAAGATGTTTTCTCACTCTTAATTATCGAGATGTAATTTAGGAGATTGGTTTCTCCAAGAATTGGCAGGAAGCTTCTGGATATCTTACAGTTTATCAGGTTTTAGTTGGATTTTATCTCCGTGAATCTAATGTACATTTTTTGTTTCCAAAGCAGCAAATTAGTTCCAAAGTCCTTTACATTTAATTAAAGTGGGAATATTTTGATAGCTTTGTGGAAAGTCAAAGTAGTTGATTCAACCACCATGGTAACCCCATGTTGTAACTTGTTCAGGCAGCCTGGTTGCTACGCAAAGTTTTTAAATGAACAGTCAATACCTCCCACAGTTTGTTAACATTTTTCACATGATTGACAGGATTTTTAAAACATTTTTTTTTATGAACGATGTATTTATTTTAAAATCGTACTTTGTTTCCCGTGTTGTCTCTGCACTGGCAGCAGTGCCAGAGATATTGTGATTAAATGGTCCCATTTGGCTCCTAGTTTAGCCTGTGGTATTAGGTTTCACCTAAAATTAGCCATCATACTCAATTTATTACCCCAATTGAGAAGTTTGAAAAGTGGCCGCAGCAGCAGCCTCAGTAACACAGACTAACCTTGACCAAACCGTCTAATGTTGCATTTTAATTCAGCTCCTAAAATTGCCGATGAGGCCGAGTCCATTAAATTTCACCTTTTTTTCCTCTCTGTCTGTGAGCCTGAGTGGAGGAGTCCTCAGATATTAAACACTGAACTGGGCGATATAGTGAGAAAACAGCAACAAAAGATCTTATAAATTTTAGTTTAGTCCTTTTACATTTTCAGACATGGAAATATATTAAAAGCAACCAAACATGTGAAAACACTTGGCTGTACTGTTATTTATCTCCTTACAGATTTATGTTGCTTGTTCCTATTTCGTCACACACAGCAAACAAAAGGTGTTCATGGTGCAACTTGTTTCAACAAGTTATATCATTCAAAATAGAAAAAAGTTTGTTGTGAAATACTTGTTAGTGATTTCACTGCTTGACTATTACAGTGGACAACTTATGGCAAAACAATGTTTTCTAACACAGCATATTTGAAACGCCTTCTAAAATCTGTTATAGCCATTATTATAAAATCTTGAAATTATTATAAAACCATCAAAGATCGAGCAACATGTTCATAAAATTAAAAAAAACTACAATTTGGTTAGACATGCTGGTTTTCCTTGGCCGTCCACGTTACCTACAGATTCTCTTCTGCTGGTTGACTAAAAGTGAGAAATCTAGATTTTTGTCTGCAGTCTTATTAAGAATCTGTACCAGGGTTTTAAGAGTAAAAATTCACAGGAACTCCAATGAGGAACATGTGCACATCAGTCAATATGGAATTAAAATGTCAAAAATCAGAGTTTAGAGTGAATTTGTTTTTGATTTATCACAGGTTAATAAATTGAGACTTAACATTTTGTAAGCAGCATTGAACAGTTGTGGAACTTGTGTGGCTTTCCTAATATCTCCTCCTGTGTTGCATTGTGGGAATATTTGGCCCTGTTTGATGCAGGATAATCTGATAGCTACTGGATTGCTATTTATATTTTAGTAGTTTGCCTGAAATTATAAGGTTTGGACTACGACATATTTGGATCTGAGGAATTATTTTTGCAACAAAAAAAATGGCTTCAGATTTTCTCACGCAACTTCCTGTTTTGTCTGCCTCTCGTCCTCCTATTGGTTTTCTCTTTTTCTTTGAATTCTTCCTCTCTCTTACCTTCCCTGTATTATCGACAGTGGGATCATCCACAGTCGCTTGACTTTCTGTGGCCTATTCTTAGCCCGAGCTGTGGCCTCTGCAGTAATATTTTTAAAGATTATTACAGTATTCGCTAACCCTTTTCCCCTTAGGCTGGGCTCCAGACTGCTGGTTTCTCCCTCCTCTCCCCCAGCCCTCCCCCTTTTCTCTGTCCTCCCCTTCTACCTTTTTCTCGACGGCGATCTTTGGTTGTAAAATAATAAGAGCATCAGCCAGCAATAATTTGCAGTCCAAACAGAGCCGACGCTGGCTGACGTTTATTGAAACCTCATCCCCCATGAGCCAGTTTCCCTTTCCCTCCCAACTCCGTCGCTGTGTGTTTGCGCAGACGAGGCCTGAATCCAGGCTTTTGCTTTTAGTAACGGAGCCTAATGCTGGCCTCAGACGCAGCCTCCACCAGGTAAAGAGAGGCTGATGCTTAGCCCTCATCAGTCCTGACTGGTAGTCGTCAGTGGAGGAGTTACTGGCAGACAGGCTGGTTCAGCTTCAACGGTCTGGGGAAAAGAAGTTTGTTTTAATCAGACCGTAAAATAGGAAATATCTTGATTAATTTTGCATTTTTAATACAAATACAAATGGCTATGCGTCTTCGAACAAATCTTTTTTATTATTACATTTTTGATTTACCTTTTAAACTAAATAGCAAAATGTGTGTATTGACTCTTAATACAATACATTACAATCTGGGTTTTTTTATTCCCTGTTGAAATACCTTTGATTTCCATTCACTTTTAACCATTTTTTCAAAGTCAACATATATTTTTATTTTACTCTAAATCTACAAATTTCGATATAGGGCAGAAACATCAGGGGGGAAAATAGAAGAAAAATAAAAATAATTATTTTGATGGTGATTTTTGGCTTTCCTAAGCCCACGTTCATGAATTCAGAGCAGGACCAATTAGAAAAAGAAGTTTAAACCATCTCAGTGGTCAAAGCTTATATCCCGTACTCCAACGTCTCTCTGCTTGGGTTTCTACCTATTAAGCCAGACAAAGATTTAAAGAGGAGTGGCAAAAGCAAATGAGGCAGATTAGCAGAGCTTTTTCCAATCATTGTGTCATCCAGAACATGCAACTGTTGAATATTGTTCCCGCTGTCCGGAAATTGAGCTGTATCTTCAGATTTGTTGCGCTACTGGAGGTCCTTGAGTCAATACTTGGTTCTATAGCTCCGTTTTGTCAGACTTCTGTTAGCAGTTATCTTTGATAGTGTTATCTTTGATAGCTTTGAAATTAGACAAACAAGTCAGTTCAATTGTTGAATCAAACTCTTTCCACCTGCATCGTTTAGCAAAGCTGAGCTCAGAAGGTGGACAGCTAAACCAGATGTTTGCTAATTGCTGCTGGCTAGTCTGAAGGAGCGGAAGCTCGGGTTGCCATGGAAATGAAAGGGATTCTCAAACATGTGGGAAAGAATCAACACAACAGTCCAGGAATGTTTTAGATGAGGAAATAACATTATGCAAAACTCAAAAAAGTAGATTTTACAAATACCGCCCCGTTAATCATGATGATTTTCCCCTTACAGTTAATGAAAACATTTAAAATTTGAACTCTGCTCATATGCTCTCCTGCTCTTGTGGCCGTCCACGTTAGCTACGTTGAATGTGTGGATCAGTTTCTTGTCTGTTTGAACGTGAATGAATCATTTAATAAAAACTAACAGAAAAAAAGCAACCTAAGCCCCTGAAAGCTTACACATATTCATGTAAAATCTATTCACAAAAAGAGAGCGGGAAAAAGGCAGACAGTGCAGTCTCCAGTGGGAGGTAGGTTACTGTACGGTTTGATCAGTGCTGTGCTAACTCAGGTCTAATTGGCAAAGCGTGGAACAGGTGACTGCAGACTCTAAATTAAACTCCAATCTGCTGCTCTGTGCTCTAAAACCTCACTTACTGGAACTCTTGCGGATTCCTCTGGTCAGCGGTCAGAGAAGACAAACTAATCATCAGTTTCTATGGACTGAGGTCGGACCGCAGGGCGGCCTAGGAACAGGCCTCGCCAGCTTCACTTTCCATAGTCGTCACGTCGCCGTAACAAGCTGCAGCTGAGCCAAAACCGGGCTGAAAACACTCCGGACTGCATCAGTTAGCTGCACTTCCTCGTCACAATCTGGCCTTAAGAAATCGCTGCCGTGTGAAGTAAAAATTTAATTAAATAATATTTGGCACACGGAGCAACTTCGGCCGCAGACAGGAAGACAGAAGTGAAAAAAAAATCCATACATTGGAGCAGACGGCAAAGAGGTACAGACTAGAGGTGGGCTTGTGTTTCCTGCTACACAGCTTTCAAGGCCAAGAACAATCTGCAGGAGCGACGCTGAATGTTTTCATTGTGCTAAGCTGGGCAGGAGAACTGGGCTCTGCAACTTGGTGCCGAACAAACTGGTTTTCAAAACCCAAAAACTTGACTGAAGACATGGAAATGCTTTTTATGCACTAGAATGCATTTTGTAGATAACATGTTTGAATGTGACGGAAAAAAGATGATTGCCTTAAGAAAAGGAGCACATGTACACAGTAATCGATAACATGGGGTTCCAATTAAGGTTAAAAAAGATGGCAGATGGTGATTTCTATCATTTCTAAGTACGTTTGGTAATGCCTATGCATTCATTGGATGCGTAGGCATCCGATATACACTATATAGGTTTTACCAAGTAGGAGTCGCTGTGCTCAGGGCTTCAGCTTGTAAATGAAGTCTATCAAGTTTCACAGCATCTTTTACAAATCTCATCCTGACTCTCACTTTACGCACTTTTAAAGGAACGGTAACACAGAGTCCATTTGATTTAATTCAAAACTACTGTTGACGGAATTTAAATGTTAATAATAAAATAATAATATATTTTCTTTCAAAGGCACCTTTCTGGCACTCAAGGACACCGTACAAAGAGTAAAAAAAAAAAAAAAAAACAATAACAGAAACAAATGAAATGTAACAATTAAAAGTAGATAAAAAAAATAAATAAAACAAAACAATTTATCTATATAAAATCTATGTAAAATCAGGCAAACCAATTGTGTCATGTAGAAAAGGCAGATCTAAAAAGGTGCGTTTTGAGTTCGGTTTTAAAATTTGAGAATGACTTTATGTTTCGAAGGTGGGCTGGTAATGAGTTCCAGAGTTGGGGAGCAGAGCGACTGAAAGCTCGGCTCCCCTTGGCGGTGAGACGGGCGGAGGGGACAGTCAGATGGATGGAGGACGATGATCTGAGTAAGCGAGAGGGAATGGGAATATGAATAAGATTTGAAAGATATGGTGGGGAGAGATTGTAAAGGGCCTTGAAAGTGTACAGAAGCATTTGCTGTAACTCATATTTTCAAGTGTATTCAAAGAGTTGTTGGTGCCAGTAAGGCTCTCCTGTAGCAGTCAGTTTTGCAACAAATCTGTACAAGCTTCTGATTGAAGACTGTTCCTGTATAACAATCCCATTAATTTATGACATGCTAACATGTTCTCTGGTTCTGCTCTGCATCCAAAGCTGTTTCCACCACAAACATCTGCAAAACTTTGTCAATATTCCACTAATATAATGTAAAAAAAAACCCACCCACAAAAATCACACACACGAATAAGTTTGTTCATGATATGTCATTCAAAGAAATTGCTGCAATCATCCTTCTACCACTTCCTGTAGTCTTTATCATTTTTCATGTCCGTTTTTCTTTTCCAACTCCAGATTTTCAGGAGGAAGAGGAAAATGAATTTGGACATTTCATTAAGGTGCAGAAAATTAAAGCTTCAGATAACGTCAGGCAGGTGTGATTGCAAAGCACAAAGACATTGTCCCAGAGAGTCTGTGTCTGTGTGTTTGTGGAGATATGGTCATCTCCATGGTCATCACGAAGCCACAAGTCTCTTCTCACATCATGCAGATCCCAAAATTCTCTCTGGGTCTGAGATTAAACAAGACGGACGGATTGAGAATGAAAGTACGGCAAAAGGAGAAGGAGGCAGCCAGAGGCTTTCCTGGAATTTTCTCCACAAATTTCTTCCCGACTCATTTGCTGTGTTTCTTGGTCTTCATGCTGCTGTTCTTTTATTCTAACTAACCTCTAAGGTGCACACAGAACAGCTGGATTTAGCTAAATTTCACAAAGGAGAACTCTGTTTACTATTTAGGTGACTTGTAAAAGCCCCTTGCTTTTTATTTTATTCATGGCAATCATGGTACATACAAATACTTTTTCAAAAATCATGTTAAAATGACCAAACACATTGATGTTTATAGTTATGTAACAAAATGTAAGGGCTATAAATACCTTTGTAAGGCTATGAAGGTTTCCAACATTTCCTACAGCCAGTGGCCCAAAAAGTGGGTGTGGCCTATATGTGGCGTGCCTGGGCAGAGCGGAGCGGCCGCCAAATACGGTGAGCAGAAAACGGCTGCACCGCATTTTCTGAATTTAACAGCTGTTTGTGAATGTATACATAATATGATCAATATCACTTGATGACAGCTACAAATGGATACAGAAAAAAAAAGTTTAAAACGGAAAAGGATAAAGTCTGTGTTCATACCTGGACCTCTGCCTACGGCAACTGACCCTTATTCCTTCTGACTTATCTTACACTGGCCCGTCCCCCTAAATCCTTTCCAAGTTCATGCTTGGAAAACAGATATATTGAAATGTAACTATTTTAAGTTTATTTTACCCAGATTATTTCAAATCACCGATAGCAATCTGGATTTGAAAGCCCCTTTCAGGAGTGAAAGACGCACATTCAACAAGCTGCTTACCGTCTATTAAGGAGATTTTGGAGGGGTTATTACGTTGACTGACAGATGCTCCAACTCAAGACTTTCAGGTGCTGCCTGACACACAAACTTCACCCCCACCACACTATTCAGGTTCACCGAGCAGGAGTCGCTGTGCTCAGGGCTTCAGCTTGTAAATGAAGTCTATCAAGTTTCACAGCATCTTTTACAAATCTCATCACAACTCTTACTTTACGCACTTTTAAAGAAACAGTAACAAAGAGTTATGAAACAATGATCAAAACTGCCCTGGTAAGTGAAGACTGAGGCAAAACAAGAATACATCAGGTACCATGATGCTGCCAGGAGGTGTGACAGCTTCTGAGAGCTGGAAAAGCACAGAAAGCAACAGGAGGTGTGAGTGAGGGAGGAGGTGGGGGGGGGGAGGGGGCCAGAAAGATGGATGAACCCAATTATCCCCCTATTTTCCTTCACGGCGCTGAAGCTCAGTCAAAGCACAGAGCAGAAAAAGAGAAAGTAAATAATAGAAATGTGTCGAATGATGGAGGGAGATAATTAAAACGGCCTGCATTTCTGCACCCGGCCGATTGTGGTAATTAACCCATTACAGTCCCACCCCCTTATTTTTGTGTTTTTTTTCTTCTCCTCTCTCTGTAATGATTACAATAAGTGTGAGGGTGAAGGCTGTTGGCGAGGGAGCGTTGACTTGCACACTCCATTTGGTTCACTCAGACATGTCACAGCGATCATTAATCATGGGCTGTTTTTTAAAGATTCCAAAAAGCCTGGCTGTGCAAGGCAGACGCTTTAGCTTGTTAGCAGAAAGTAATAAAAAATGACCTGCCGTCTCATGGTCATTTCTGCGGAGAAAGAATGGACGTTTGAAACATGGGAGTGTAAAAAACGAAAAGAAATTGTGGCATCGTTTTTGGGGGTCGGCACACTGTGAGTCACTGCGGTTCACTGGATATTCAGCATAAAACTATTCATCATTTCTAAAATACTGCTAGCTGTTGTACACAAATATGACTAATGGAGGCGCACAGGCGGGATTCTGGAGCAGAATTACTGATGATTAGCTGCAGCTACAGTTACATTCCTGGAGATTAAGAACCTCTGAGAACAAAAACCTCAGAGCGACAAGACGCACCGAAAAAAGAAAAAAAAGATACGTTTCTGTGGCATATCAGTTAAAACCATCTTCTTCAATAGAAGATGGTACAAAATATTATGTCAAGACAATTGAAGCCAAAAAAAGTGTATAATTGACAGTGTGTTCTGCGCTCTTAAAGAACATTTTTTTATAGCTCTATCAAGTAACTGTGATACCTTCAATTGTTAAGATGTGTACATCAAATATGACTTAAAAGAAAATTGACTTTGCAATGTAATGCCTTGAATTGGGCCTCTGTCTCTTTAAGAAACCTTTTCTCTTTGTGTAACTCCACCTTCAGGAAGTCACCATGACATGGCTGCTCTATTAAGTCTGACAACATTCTTAAGAGCGTTTCACTGAGAAGTAGTTTGTATAATGAGCTCAGCTGACGCTCAGTTCCACCAGGTGTTTGCTGATTGCTGCTGGCTAGTCTGAAGGAGCTGAGTGAGGCCAGGTTGCTCTGTGAGGCAGACGCTTGGAAACTATTTCCAAAGAGGAGCCGCATCCTCGAATGAGGGCTAAGTCCACCCAGGTGTTTTGCACAACTGAATGGTTGCCTTGGAGATTAAAGAATATCTCAAACATGCATGAAATAATCAAAGAAATGCTGATGAGAATTTGATGACCGAATAAAATTATAACTTGATGTAAATATCAAAAAAGTGGATTTTACATATTACTGGGGGGGGTTTATTGCAAAAACATTTTGTACAAAAATATTTCTAGCTTGTGACTATCAGTAGGAAACCCTCCCAACTTATTTTCATTTTAAAGTCCAAACTAAACTCATAAGAAAATCTTTTAAAGTTTCCTGCTCCGTCTTCTTGGAACAAGATGCTGAAATACTTGAACCGTAAGATGATTTTTGTAAATAAATGTTTTGGAGGCTGTTCTTACCAGTCTTGAGAAAGAATCATCCATCTGTAAATGTTGTAGTTTTGGATTTATTTATGACGGCGTTAACTTTTTCTGTTATTGCTTTGAATATCCTGTAATCTCGGCGTGAATTCTCTTGCAAAATAGATTGTCAATCTCATTGGGAATTTCCTGGCATAATAAAATTTAAAACAAAACAAAAAAATTCCAAGAAATCTGTGTTGATCCAAAAGGAAGATGGGATGAAAGGGATAAAGTTCTACAATTTAGTAGAAATGGTGGAAGTCGTTCTCCTGTATTCTCTGTCATCTTGTCATCACCAAGTGCTGTTTTTGGTTGGTGAGAATTTGTCTCTGCCATTCATCAGAGCCACTGCGCAGCTTGAGCTCCATACCTTTACATGATAACATTATTTTTCTTCATTAAAACGAGCCTCGGCGCTGGACCTGCAACCCAACACCAACCTTTCACCCCCAATCACTCCTCAGACGGTAACACGGCTGCCGACCGTCAGCTTTATGTGAAGAGACTCAAATTTAAACACGGCTCTGACACGAACAAGCACAGCGTGATTCATTCCAGCCATTATAAACGTTCGCTAATCTTCTCCCCACCTTCACGTTGAGGAAGTATGTTGTCTTTGCGCCTTTAATTTGTTTTCCTTCATATTCCCTTTCTCCCGCTTTTGTCACGGAGGACAATTGTTCTTGGAAAGGGGAGAGAGACTGGAAAAGGAGTGAGACCGAAAATATTATTTAAGCAAATCCCCTTTTTCTTAAGAAAAGAGGCTAAATATTCCTGAGAGCTGAGAAGTTTTTTTCTTTCTTTCTTTTTTTTAAATTTTCTGCTGTATGAAAGATGTAACAGAAGTGAAAATGGGATAAAGAGGCAGAAGATGATGTCATTTTGGTTTTAGGAAGGATAACTCAGCACATTTTCTCAATTTGAAAAGCACTAAGGCATAGTGTGGGTTGATATCAAGGTTTTAACCTCAAAACAATATTAAAACAATTTCACAACATCAATAATCTGATTTTAATCGAAACAGATGAGCTACAATTATTATCAGGGCCTCTAAAGCAACTTCCTGATCAATGCAAACATTCAGCATCTATTCACCACACATCTGGAACAAACTTCTAGAAAACTGCAAAACAATCAAAACACTGAGGTCCTTTAAGTCAATACTAAAATCCCACCTGTTTAGAGCTGCTTTTGATTAGTGGTCAATGGAAGATCAATTAAAATATTCCTTGTGTATCCATGTTTTTGACAAAACATACAGTATCTGTTACTGCTTTTCCCAACTGTTGGCTGTTTGATGTGTTTATGTTTTCATGATATAAAACACTTTCATCTGCCTAGTTGCTGAAACCTGCTATACAAATAAACTTGATGGTTTAAATAGTAAGTTTTATTATCAAATTTTAGAAGGAAAAAATAGAATACAATCAGATTCATTAAATAGGAATTCTGATGTTGGTTCATGTTGGAAAACGGAATTATCAGTGTTTTTCCAGAAAAAACGAAATTACTTATACCAATAAAAGGTTTTTAAATGCAGCTTAACTGCGGGTTGTCTTTAATTTCCTCTTCCACCTGTTGTCCACTTTT
This sequence comes from Micropoecilia bifurca, assembly GCA_903067075.1. Lineage (NCBI taxonomy): Eukaryota > Metazoa > Chordata > Actinopteri > Cyprinodontiformes > Poeciliidae > Micropoecilia > Micropoecilia bifurca. The sequence continues at coordinate 16,520 of CAEGAF010148658.1, forward strand.
TCTCTTTCACGTTCAAGATTAAAAAATCTTGAACGTGAAAGTACAAATTTCAAGCAAAATGCATTATAAAAACTCCTCTAAGCAAAGTCATAGACTTTAAAAGCTTTATTACCTAAAACAAAGATTTCTGTCAAAATTTGAATGGGATTTTTTAAGGCTCATATCAGCTGTTTCAAGGCGTCCTTCGATAAAAACATCCATATCTGTGGCTGCATGTTGACTTTTCCTCAGCTGTCTTATTTAAGCCAAGCTGTGGGCTCCATATTGAGGGAGACAACTTCCCCGGGACAACAGTCACATGTGATTTTCCAGATCAAACCTGGTCTTGAATGCTGCTGTCGCCATTAGCTGGACAGCTGTGATTAATGCTTGTGAACCTGCGACCTCAACCCCGGAGCTGTTTGCATGACTTGATCCCACTTTTTATCAGTCTCAGGTTTGAGTACCACCACAGAAACTCTGCTGCTTTCTGAAGGCTGTTTGCCTCAGTTTTTTTGTAGTAAATTTAACATTTTTGAAACTTAGAAATTTCCAAGTTTTTCCCAAGAATATTCCAGATTAATCTCAAAATTTGAAGAACCCCCCCCCCTGAAATTTTGATAAATCTCAGAAAATTTCTAAGACAAACAAAAAAGTGGAAATTTCTGAGTTTTAAAAGTTGAACGTTTCTGAGACTAATCTCAAAATTTCAGAGTTTTTTCTACCAATTTCTTTACTTTCAAGCTCCTAAATTTCAACGTTTTTAACTAGAACATTTCTGTGATTGAACTAGAAATGTGTGAGTATTTTTGTTGGAAATTCAGCCTCCTGAGTGAACTAGGTTAGCTGTCCTAAATTCATGTATCTATAATTAAGAACTTAAAAATTTTTTGATTTGTCAAAAAGTTTAAAATTTTGTCCTAACTGGATTGGTTAAACTAATTGTCTCATAGTTTTTTTTTTTCTCTTGAGGCTTCTCTGTCAGGAAACATTTTGAGTTGTGGCAGACATCTTGACTGTGTTTTGTGACTGTATATTCAGCACAGACAGAGGAACTTTTTTATTTGGATGCAAAGTTTCCAGCTTTCTGAATGTCAGAATTGTGATCGGGGTTGTATTTTGAATAATATAAATTTTGTGCTCATAGAAACAATATATGTGGAATATTTAACCTGATCACAATTAAATCTTAAGGAGTTTTGCACATGTGAACATGGTGTCTCTAACGGTTTGCAGCAGATGCAAGGATAAGGTTTGTAATCTTCCATTGTTCCCCATACACATGCACATTTTTTTAATCAACTTGAACAAGCTTGATTAAGCTTTTCCACTAGTTTTTTCCCCCCCAGTAAAAAGAAGGAAAAACACCACAGGACACAGCCGTTCAATTTACAACAAAACCTTCATCTGTGGCAATGGACTAGTCAAAACTTAGAAACTACTGAAAGTTTGATCAGTTCTCCACAGGAAAACACTTTTTCACATATTGTCCCAATGAATTACAAGTTTGTCAAGGTTTTCCAGAAAAGTTCAAGGGTCATGACTACTTTTGTAAAGTGCTGCACACAAACCTACTGGCTGATTTTCAATATACAAACTAGGTAATAATTTTCAGATGTTAAATCTTTTTAAAAGATCTCCATCTCTTTCTCTACCAGGCTCTCACGTGGTCTTTTTCTTCCACTGAGGCAGGATTATTTTAATGTGTGTGTACCCCTAAAACCTGTGTTTGTTTTACTACAAGGCAGCTCACTTGGAAAAATATTATCCCCTCTACCTCCATCTCCAAAATGGTCCAAAATGGTATCTGCGTTTCCATGGATGGGAGGGCGAGACCCGAGCAGGGTAAACGTCAACATCCAGACCCAGGGGCCTCGCTTGTTTGGTTTAGTGAGTCTTTCTAAGGTTTTGAGACGGGGGTGGCAGGGACCTGCAGCACCGTGTCGAGTGACGGGCTAACGCAGGTAAACGCTAACTCCCCCTTCTGACAGTGAGCCCAAGGGATGCAGCCAAGAGTTGGTTGAGCTAAGTGAAGGTGAAGAAGGTCATCGGCAGTTCTGGTCAAACAGAGACCAGCTGAGGGACTTGCTGAAAATCAGAGGTTCAGAAGTTCATTAGTTTGACTGGAACTTCAAAGGTGACTGTTGTGTCAATTGATCAGAATGAAAAATTAATCAGATTAATTACACTGAGGCGCTGTGGTTAATCACAGTTAGTCATAATGCCAACTTTGAAAGCTTAAAATAGAAATATGTACACAGTTTGTTTTTTGCCCGTCCTTCTGCCGCATTCCAACCAATTAAAACACAAGCAATTGCCTGTTGTTGCTAGAAAGCGGGTAATGAATTCTCCCAATACTCAAAAGCAAGTAATCAAGTCTTACTCCACTACACATGCCACACTGCTTCTGATGCAATCCTGGTTAACGGCCCATATCAAAACCCAGCCCTGCATGCATGTCTCCAAAACATGTTTAAGACGATGTTTCATTGTCTCGGACCAAACATGTCTGAAAATGGATCAGTTTTCCAGGTTTTTATAGTCAAGAAAGTTTAAAGGAAGTCATTTTGTTTTGAACGTTCATTTAGAAACGTTCCTCTCCATTCATTTCCTCTGGAACTTGTGCAATGAGTTGACGGTCACTCATCTGCATCCAGCCGACTGACCACCATAATTTGGACATGTGAAATTTTGAGCTCATACACACAGATGTGAACAGGCGGGCCAGCAACGCAACACAAGAACGTTGAAAACTGGAAAACTTTTCTTGCTGTCGTGGAAAACTTTCATCTTCACTCGTCAGCCCCACTGTTGACTAGGAAACTCTTCGCAAAATGGGGAGTTCGATACTGTGTAGATTTATACCTCCTTTTGACCCTATGAGTCAAAAAGAGGGAAGCATATCAAAGCAAGATGGCCAAATTAAAATGTTGCTATGGAGTGGAAGGTGACCTCTGTTGTGCCTGAATCCCACACTGTGGCACATACCCACACATTCCAATGAGAACCATGAAAAGTCTCTTTAAACGCCTTGTTTGGCATCTTCTACCACGATCAACAATCCTCCTTTTCACCATGTGGCGCTCAACACTCACAGACCCACGTATAGTCACACACAGGCACAGTTGGAGTGCAAATTAAAAGCCAGTCAGGAGCCAGTTCAATAAAATAATTCCTTCGAGAAGAGGCAATATCAAAATGTTTGCATGCAAATAAAGAGTTTGTTGTTTTGCTTTGATCGCTGATGCTCTGCAGCCATGGGGGCTTTAATGGGATGATGCAAACCGGTTTAATGAGCCTGTTTTGGTGTTATGCAAAAGAAGCATACCTGCTCTTAATAAGAGTTGCTGTAGTTTGTGGCGGCATTGTAACGCAAGATCATTCCACATGTCCGTCCGACCGTTTCACCTTTGTTGCTCGTTGATGACCTTTCGGTTTGATATAAATAACCCTTTTTAATTTCACTGACCTCATCTCCTCCCCTTCATCCGTTTCCACTTGCTACTTTGAAGCGGCCTGTTTTTTATCAGAGGCTCTCCTGGACCGTTTATGAATGGGAGTTGTTGTGCGGCTCCTTGGCCCTCGCTGGGCTTTTAAAAGGTTGCATTTCCAAACTCTCTGTTTGCAGTATAGGAAAACACTGTGACCTCAAACACATCATGATTCTATCTTAAAGCTGCACTATACAAATCCAAAAGTGCTTTTTTTTCTTTTACAAATTTGTTTGAATTGACACTATGTTGTGACAGATAATCTGTGAAAGCATTGAGCTAATCCCAGAGCTACTGTTGTTTTCTTCAAAAAGGAAATGCAGAAAAAAAACAACCAGTCAGAGTCAGGAGGAGGGTCTTAGAGATGTCAATCACACCCATGTACGAGCTGTTCAATATGTAAATGGCACAGAAACTACTTACAGTTACAGGACATTTTTTATCTATCATTAGTGGCAATGCTAACTAGCCTGAGCATACATGACCGACAGTGTTAAAGTCCCTGCCTTAAATAACATCTGAGATTTAGATTACAATTTTAACAAATTACTGCAAAATGTTAAAACTGTTAGTTTTTTTTCCTTCTTTAGTTGCCCAAAGTCATTTAAGAAATTGGTCATTCTTACATAAAAAATTTTTAGGTCACCAATTTAACCTATTATTGATTATGTTAATTGGAACGGCCTTGTTGCTGAAAATGTGCTATATGAATGAAATTACCTTATTCACCTCTGATCTCTCATAATTATTAGTGTAAGACATTCTAGTCTTCTCATCCTTGACTGCTTGCTTTCTTTCCATTAGAAAACCACCTATTAACAATTTCAAAGTGTCAGGATATTATCAAATTTACTTTTGGAATTCAAAATTGTCTTCAGATTTTGTTTTTAATGATTGTAAGCGTTAAAAAATAAAATAAAAAAAACATTTAAAATACTGCCTTGTAATTAACGTCCATCATAACATAACACGTCCTAATAAACATGACTTATCACCGTCTCCTCCTGTAATGATCTATGTTTCAATGAAACACTAGTGTTGAAAGAGACAAAATAAAACTTCTTTTGTACTGCAGATAAATCAACTTCAAAATATGACATGTTAAAGTAGGCGAATATAAAACGAGACGTTTCAAATGGCTTTTAAAAGAAGCCACAGCGTCTGCTTATTTCGGAGCCCATGGAATGGAAGTCAGGAGGCTTGGATAAGCTGAACAAAAGCCTCTTTCTCCTTTTGTTTTCAGCTTAGTATGGGAAACTACTAACAGACCCAGATCATAGAACCTCAGGCACCTGCTTGGTGTACGTATGGATGCAATAGTCTTCTGATATAACCTGGTATCTCTCCCAGTCAGAACAAGAATCCTGAAATGCACTCTGAAAGCACAGCGAGAGCTAGAGGCATTAGTGGTGGACAATTGTCAGAGGCCTGGCAGCAGCATTTTAAACAACATACCATCGCTAGATCTAGAGAGGCTATTGGTTAGACATGTAGAAAGTATATTTTAATCATTTGGACACAATGAAAGAAAAGCATGAATCATCATTTCAAGTTCAAGGTATGAGACAATTCCTCAAATGAGAATGATCTTGACATGATTGTTAAAAGGAAAATCTGAGTCAAAGTTGTTTTTTTAAGGTTTCTAATGGAGCATTTTGCTAAAGCACAAAGATGCCTAAGAACCCCATTGATCTTTTTCTGGCACATTTCAGTTTATTTCAGTAATTGAAGAAAGGTCATGCACATTCTGAAGAATTAAACTTTTAGTAAAATGTATAAAACTACATACATGCACAAAAATGAGCTGTATGCAAGTATTGACAGATTCGGCTGAAGATGGGAAAACATACATAAACATTAGGGACGCCAAATTGGACTGCATGAGGATAAATATTCATCAAATGAAAGTTTTATCATTGGTCTCCAACTGTCAAAAAAAGACAGACCAAAAGGGTGTTTTATTTAAACAGGTAGATTTCTGATAATAACATTTCTGATAATAACAAGTACCTGACCAGAAAGCAATGACACACTGACTATGGTGAACAACCTGGGACCAAAACACACAATGACACTCTGAAATAGGGATAGAGGAAAAATGACTATCAGGAAGATTATGATGAAAATTGCTTGACTAGTTCAGGCAGCAGATGCAGGTGGAGCAATCAAAGCAGCTGTGTTTCCATCACAATTGTGCGCAAGACTTTGTCGATAGTCTGCTAATGTTGAAAAATCACAATTTTGTAATTGTGGTGTTTCCATTAAATAAAAAGCACATTAAAAAGCACATGTGAATAGCTTTGTTCATATGATAAGACAGTAGATAAGTAGTTGGATGTTAAATTCAAACTAGGTGAAAACATTTTATATCTTACCATTATAAGTATTGAAATAAGGTGAAATTTCCATGATGTCTGTCTAATATTTAAATGTATAAAATAAGCCTGAATGGAAGCGTTAGAATGTGTGGTCACTCCTTTGGGCTTTATCTAGTTTGGGTGAATGAATGAAATGCCATCAGTTAAATATGTTGGATTTCTTCAAATGTCTCACAATTTCTCCTCTAGGATTTTTTTTAATTTTCCTGCTATACATGAAACATGGAGCTACTTGGGGACATAATTAAAAAAAATATGGCAAAAGCTAAAATAAAAACTGGCAAGCAACCTATTCCAAAACAGACAGCAACTTCAACTGTTTAGGTTCGGGGTTTTCTCATGGCATTAGGATGAGGGATTCCCAGTTTAGTAAAAAGAAAATCTGCATATGAAAAAAATGAATCACTCACCGATTCCTTCAAACTATTGATTTATATTTTCACCCACACATTTCTTTTTTCTTGTCTTATACAGCAGCTATTTAAAGTCTACGTCCAAAGACGACGTGTGACTCTGCTAATGAATGGTGGCATCGGAAAAACAGAGAAGGCTTGTCCCATTGTCCGCTTCAATTAATCTTCCCGCCAGACAAGGCCTCTTTCATCAGCTTTTCCCCACCAGCGTTTTATTAGAATCTCGCTTAAAGGAACGGGTGATAATGGTCCCACAACTCAACATGAAACTTCAAGAGGTCAGGGGTCGAATGTGTAGGATGGCATGAAGACGAAAAGAGAAGGAACAGGAAGTGTCGGGGTCAGGATAAGAAAGCAAGAGGGCTGGGTGGGTGAATGGTGGAGGATACAGGACACAAAATTCCATCTTAAACAGTCTGAACTTGAGTTCAGCAATAAAAGAGGAGGATATAACTAACCCTGCAAACACCTGCAGACTCTTTAGTTAGTCAGAGGAGTGTGTGCATGGTTCCATCATCCTGCACAAGAGAGCTACGACTTTGGAGAATATTTATTTTCAAGCTAGACAACAACCCAAAGCAACCAGCTAAGCCATACAGAATTTTTTTGAAGACAACATATTTAAATTCAACTGCTTATTTTATGTTAAACCTTTTTATTATGTGAAAAATCTGTTTTCACTTTCAGGGCATTTCTGGGATTTTTTTTTGTCAATAAAAACAATGTTTGACAAAAGGGGAAAACATCAAAGAGGATGAATACTTTTAGGCACTGTGGCTGCCTCCAGGGATTTGCTATTGGTTTCAAGGTCCAGATTTTGACATGGACATGGACTATTTCCGACATGGACAGAATTAGTAAAATTTTGGTAAAATCATTTTTCAGAAGGAGGATAATAATATATATTGAGACACACTCTGTCTCAATATTTTAGGATGATGTGACATCTCTTGAATCTTTAAGTGAACTCCTATTTCAAAAGATGTCACTTGACATCTTGAAATCAAGTGATGTCTTTTTATAAAATCTGCCTAAGTCTGAATAATCTAACTATCGCTCTGCTCTTCAAACTAATTGCTCCACTAGCTGTTATCCAACTGGAGTTGATTGAAATTCAAAGATGCATACTAGTGATCAAACTAATGCACATAATTAGATTTTAACAATTTATTTGGACCTAACATTTAATCGACCTCAAAAAGTATGTTTGGTAAGATGAATGGATAGCTTGATGGATAGCTTGTAAAAGATTGGCTCCAGCAAACAGTTAGTGAAATTTGACGACCATATGAATAGTTGTGAAGGAAGGGTGATGAAGATAAAAAATTATTAGAATAATTAAGCGCTGGCAGCAACTTCACGTTGCCATGAATTAGTGAATCATGGGATGGTTCCACTCCAATGCTACATTTCCCACACTTTCCCATTTTCCTTCCAGCTTCAGAGAGGCACATGCCAAGCCGCTATGGCGCTGGAAAGCCATCGTTTCCCATCACCACCACATGTATGGTCGTCTATTTCCACAGCATGTGACTGAAGCACATGTATTCACTTGACCAGAGCGCATGTATCTCCCATAAGATCTTTAAGTATTCTGCTTGGATGATCCCAACCACTGAGTCTGTTTTTAGATTGTTTTTTTTTTAGTTCTGCAGTGTACACAAGCAAGAAGTTTGGGTTGCTAGGCAGCAGGCCCAAATTAAAGAGCAAGGCAGGAACTTTTGGAGAAGCACAATTGACACGTAAATTATTGGGTCGATGTACTGGTACTGGGTTGACAAACTCAACTGGATCCAATAGGCAAAAACAAATTAGATATATAACACAGGGGCCCAGCGGTGGCACGGGGGGTAGAGTGTGCAACCTATTTGCAGAGGCCTCCGTTCTCTCCGTCCATTCACCGGATTATGCTGGCAGAAGTAAGCAAAATATATTTCTGCCAGAGGTATCTTCAACAGACGTATACTGCCTCAACATCCCCCTAAAGCGAAGTCAGATCTCGGAAGAGGCAGAGAGAGACCCAGACTTCCCTCTCTCCGGTCACAGAACGTCCCAACAAACGCTGCCATATTTCACTTTTCAAAGGTCCGTGTGGACATCCACTGGACATTCACTGGACATCCAAATACAGAGGTAAATCTTTTTGGACAGTGCACTCGTTGCACAATACACTACGAGAGAAATGTAGGCAATGAAATCCCAATCATATGCATGCACAAACTGCTTGCAGAGGAAATTCAGTTTGAACGCGATCTTGTTCTTTCGGGCATTAACCAAAACTCATAACTTTAGATGACGGTAGGAATAAGATTGACCAATAAACAAGAGCGTCACCTTTCGGCTCAAAGACTTGGCCAACTACCTAAACCAGGGTGTTGAAACTCAGTCACAGCAGTGTACGAAAACTTGAAACACGGCCTAACAGGTTAAGTAATAAACTGGTGAAAGCCTGGTTAAATCTAGCACAGTTTGTTCTTGGAGAGTATGTGCAGAAAACCACAGAACTAAAAACAAAATTTGTTGGAAATATTTTGTTTTTTTTCCTCGCTTTGCCCTTTTCTCTCAGAAGAATGCTTGATATTGTTTAATTGACAACAAGTTCCATTTCACTAAATGTTACATTCTGAGTTGTTAACCTTAGAAGACTTTACAGCTTTATCAGTGTCAAGTCACTGCATCATGAAAAGGTTTAGAGAGATTCTTAGTTGTCCGCATCAAGTCAGTGAAGAGCCTTGACAACGCGTAGAAAATGTGCAGTTGGGAAGACATTCGGGTCGAGTTTGTTTATTACTACATGGCTAGTCAGGCACTGGCATGGCCGCATCTGACACTAGAATAGGATGTTTAGTGTGACTTGCTCCTAGGCCTTTAACTTAAAATGTTTGGTCAAAACTATCAAGGAGAGCATTATTCAGAGAAGCAGTCAAGAGGCTCATGGTAATTCAGGAGGAGCTGGAGAAATATACAGCTCTGGTAGACAAGCCAGCTGCACAGACAGGCATTCCATAAGTCTGGAGTACATCGTTTTCATAATAAAAGAGAGAAGTGGCAAGAAGAAGACTCCCTACCATAAAGCATGGTGGTTGAGGGCTTTTCCTTAGCAGGGACGGGGAATCTGGTCCAATTTGAATGGAAGAAGAATGGCACCAAATAAAGGGAAAAGGAAGTAGGAAAAAAACTGTTAGCTGCTTCAAAAGACTTGAGACTAGGCAAAGGTTCACATTCCAACAAGACAGTGACCCTCAACATACAGCTGGGGCTACAATTGAACGGTTTAGATCAAAGCATATTTATGTGTTACCGCGGCCCAGTCAAAATCCAGACCTAAATCTATCCATTCATTAACCGTGCAGGGTCCCGTTGTGGGGAGACCCTACTTTATGTTGATCTATGACATAAACTGAATAAAACGCATAAAGTTTGGGATTTTCACATGCTAAGAAGTGGAAAAACTGGCATTAAATATTCTCACAGTAGTGCCAGCAGTGTGGACAATGCTGTTTGTTGAGTCTTCCTACAGGCCTGCTTTACGGTGGCTGAAGACCACCAGGTCTGCGAAATTACTAACCATCTTCCCAATCGGCCTTGATCAACTCCAGAAAGTTAGTAAGGAATGGCTGCAGCAAAAAGAAGAGCAACAATAAATCGTCATTCATGCTGTGCCTAGTGGAAGTGCAGCGGGACGAAGCAGACATGGGCGCATAAACATGCCTCTGTTTAAATAAAGACCTTCCAATACACACACACACACACACACACACACACACACACACACACACACACACACACACACACACCTGCTCTCTTGTGCGACTCACTCCCTTCTGTGGCCTGTAGTGGTCTGATGAGGAATGCTGAACAGAACCACAAATGGACCAGACACCGAGCCAGATGACATAAAACTCAATTGGCTGGTTCCTGTGCTCTCTGCTTCTCTTCCTCCTCCAGAAGTTCTTTGACTCGCCGATCTTTTGTTACCCACTCTTCCCTTCTTTTTTGGCTGATTTTCTGTATTGCCTCCGTCTGCTTAGCTTTCAGTTTGCACTTTGGTGTGTTGCTTGGTCTTTATGACGCTGTTTTTCAATGATGTTGTCTTCCACTTGACCATCAAGTCTGTGTCTTATCTATTAAGCAAATCAGGGATTTCTGGGGGTAATTGATTACACAAGATATCTGAGTTGATTCAATAAAAAAGACACACTTTTTAGATTTTTTTAATCTCTTAAGACCTTTGATGTCCCAACACATGAAATCAAGGAAGTAGAAGAAGACAAGCTTAGTATTTACTGTAAAGAAAATAAAGTTACAAACTTAATATGCAGGATAAGTGAGTGAAACAGAACCAAAATGCTGCCTAACATCTACATGTTTGTGGAAAACGTGATGGCAAGCTGAAGGAAACGTACTTGGCAGACACAGTTTGGTAAATGGAGGGAGAGACGTAAAAGAATGAACAACCTGGCAAAAAAAAGGTTTCAGGGATGCAGTTTTTGAAGAAGATGGTCATTTGGCGTTGAAGTGTTTCCAAAATCCAAACTCTCTCCATTTGCCAGCAGTGATTATAGCCTCACTGCTGCAGTTACTTTAGATGAACATGGTGCTTGAGACACTTGACATGGATTATAGGATAGACTGTTACTTGACAAAACAGCAAGGAATGATTAAAAAGCATCGTGCCATGTGGTCAGGTTTGTTTACCCTGTAATTCATACAGTACAGAGTTGCCAGAAGGTGAATGGTTTTTAGAAAGTATATTGATAAACAAGAAATATAGCAAGTCTTCAAGATACAAATTAGTTTTGTTAACTATTTTTCCCAGCAGGTGTACTGCAGAGATAGGTTGGGGTGGAAAAAGTCTAATTTTTTTCAAGAAATTAGCCTGAGAATGATCTGAACAGAACAGGCACCAATTGTGGTTTCCAGAGCATTTTGTTTGGTTTCGTGATTGACAGTTGAGTTGATTGACCAAGTTTTTCCAGTTTTCCCAGGCCTTGCTAAATAACCTTCCATTATAAGACCAAAATACATAAATGAAGCCATTTTTGCCATCAATCTCTAGGTTTGTACTTAGTTTTTCTAAAATTGACTTTGACACGTTTTATGTCCCAGGTTGGCAAACTTCGAGGGAACGTTGGCAAATCACATTATATCTACTAAGGTATTTGTATTCAAACCTAATGTATACAGCTACTGATGACGAGTACAGGGTGATCACCCAATGATGGCCTGCCTTGTTCAAAGCCTGGCTACCCTGAAAGGACAGAACGAGATAATGGAATAATGAATACAATTCAGCTAAAGGGTTTAAATTTTTCATTACGTCTCATAGCAAAACATCACAATCATCCTGATGCATTCTGCATTAACAATTTGAGACTACAAAGCACAGAAAAGGAACAGAGACGTCAAACAGCAGCACAATCTTTACAAAAATAGTAATGGATGCCTCCATCTATGGATCAGCTTTAAAATGATTTAGCAACGGAAGCTGAAAGTGTTGCCACAAAATCATAAGGCAAGGGAAGCTAATAGATCAAATTAATTTAGGTCTACAATAAAGCCCCATAGAAGGTTGTGTTTCCACTATATATGCCCTAACCAAGTACAGGGTACCGATACCAAAGTATGCTAACTAGAATTCTTGCTCTGTGGAACCTCCTTGGTTTCTTGTTTCTGTTTTCTTAGAAATGAAAGTCAGGTTGTTAACCTGAAGCTAACAGTCCAGCTTTTTAAATGATCCCTGTTTTTAGGCTAATTGTTGGCACTTAATCATTGTTCAAACTGACCCAGACAAATAAACATGCAGATTATTATTCAATGGCTTTGATTACACACCTCATAAACTTGCAATTAATACTGAGAGCCATAACTGAGTGGCTCTCGATGATTTGCTTTTAATTGAGACCAATATGTTTACACTAATGGATTCAAGTGAGAAGCTTTGAACTGCATTACTCAGGTCAGCTAAGAGGGACGTGTCAGTTACTGCTTTTTCGGTGCTGTAATCAGATCTTTTAGAAATATCTATTATAGTATCTAATAGATGTCTATCCTTTGTGGTATACAGTGGATCTGACAAGTATTTAAACTACTTCACTTTTTTCATATTTAGTTATGATGCACATAATTTCAAATTGTATTAAGTTAATCTTTTTCCTCAAAATTTTACAAAAATGTAGTTAGCCTACAGTTACACTGCTTACTCACTAAAAATGAAAACAGTAAAATCTTATTTAAAATAATATATTGAGTTTACTTCAGGTTTGGGCCTCCAGTTAAAGTTTTTCAGTCAGGTTGGATCAGACTTGGACAAAATGCCAGAGGGCTCAGTCCGGGTCTGGTTGGATGTGTCAGAACAGATTTCTCCTCCAGATGCAGACCAGGAGGAAGCTGTGAGGCTGTGCGTTCAGACCACAGCAGGTGAAATTGTTCAGAATTTCAATGCAATTGTTTAATTTCATTGTTCACATGTAGTTATTAAGCCACAGACTGTGATTTTGATCACTGCAGAGGAGAAAGTTAGTGTTGATCTAATGTGATGTTGAATAATAATTTAATCAAATGAATTTTGTGATGCAACTGAATAGCCTATCATTTAATATTTGACGGGTAAAAAATAGAACAGACATTTTTTTTAATGGTTAAAATAATCGACCACAAAACCTCTTGTGCCCAGTTAGCTCACTGACCTCACTAGTGTCCATTCGCATGGTAGGAAATTAAGGAGTCAGTCATGTTTATGCTTTGCTGTGAAATGTCAACCATCCACAGACAATGGGATCAGAGTTTGTATGACTCTCAGAATACACACACTACACCCAAATAAGTTGGAGCTTTAACTCTAAAATCCATGGCCGCCTGATGAAAGGAATTCAGTTAGAAGGGCTAAAGTTTTAGATCCAATCTGCTGATCTTGTTGGTCTGTAAATTACCCTACAAATGGAGGTCTGGTGGAACAGCAGTCTTAGGGGGACACGTATTGTTACGAGGATGTTGACTGAATTTATTTCCCTGTATGCCAATGGTTTTAATAACAAGAGCACAGTTTACATTTGCTCAAATATTAGTGGAGATTTCAACCACAGTTTGGTAGACCTTGGTGGAAACATGGAGATCAGCTTCATTAAACTTCAGTCAGAATGGGAAACGTGAAACGCATGAAGAACGAAGCCCGTCATTTCTCAATAATCTCTGTGGCTGGAGCGACCACACATGACTCCTTTACACTCTGAGCGCCTGCTTACCTCTAAAGTCACAATTCAGTGTTTAAAGAGGGAAAGTCCTGCCACACCGTGAGGTTTCTTGTTGACCCGATTTCATTCCAAACCTTATTAATACTCCTTGGTAGGTAGGTACACGCTTCTGCTTTGGTAAATCTACTTAATGCGGATGCATTCTTTGTGGCATGTTCTAGAAAAAAAAATCTCCTGCACATGTTACAAAGACCCGACTGAACGTACGGCTCAGCCCACATACTTTTTCCAGTGGTTTTTGGCCTTAGTAAGGTTTCGCCCACTACAGCTACATGCCAGTATCCAAACTCTAACTAATATGAGAAGGTGATGCGAATAATTTGTAATATATGCATTTCTTAAAAACTGAAATATAAACACAGAAAAGCGACAAGCCCACAACCATCAAAACCACACAAAAAATAACAGTTCTGGCTGTTTGAATTTGATTGGAAAATTAAATCTACATTGGACTCTTTAACTATTCGTCAGATTTTTTTATTTATTTTTTTAAATCAACATTTCCAAACATGTTATGATATGCAAGAATGAGGCATTGAGTTTGGGGAGCAATCATAAATCAAAGCATTTTTTATCTCATATTGACAGTGCTTTTGAAAATATTTATAAACCTTATTTTGTGTGTGTTTTGCCAGATTTCTTTAATATGGGTAGTGAAAATACACTACAGTATTGTTTTAAGAATTATGTGTTTCAGTCAGCTCAGTATATTTCAGAAGCACCTTCGAAAGAGGACACTTTACGTGTGAAGGATGTTGATGTTCTCTGTTCATCAGCCCATTGGGGCTGGGAATCTTTTATAGTGCTAACAAAAAAGTAAACTAACAACTGATATATAAAAACCCATCTGCAAATCAGTGGTGGAGCAGAGTTCACTCTTTTGGTGTTCAGAGTTTGATTACACATTCACATCTCCCCAAACAAACTGGGCATCTAGGCAAACTAAGGAATTTGATCAAAGCGGGACGTGATGTGATGTGAATGCTCCCTTAGAAACATGACCACATTGTAACACCAAACACATTTTGCACATCAGAAACGTGTCGACGCTTCAAGTTTGACAGCAGTTTGAAGTCAAACGCTTGACATTTTGCTCTAGACGTACGTCAGATGCATCTACATAGGCGGGCGTTAAGAAGAGACTCCTAAGCTTAGGCTTCCTTCTAACTCTTCCATCGTCTCCTGATTACTTCATCTGAATACATACAATGTTTATTTAATGTTTATTTTAACGTGACTCAACGTTTTTGCTGGGCTGATTTGGATAGCTCAAATGCAGGGACATATTTTCAAATAGTAAATGTTATAACTTACCCGACATTGCAACTTCCTCGCTGATCCTCTCTGCTAAGAAAAGGTCCTTTCTATTCTTGTCTCTCATAATGTGTCCCTGGTAAAAAAAAAAAAAAAAAAAAGTATACTTTAGTATACTTCAAACATACTTCATTTGTGAAAGTACACTTTAAGTATGCTAATTATTAAGTGTACTACCTATAAGTATATCTGAAGTAGGGGAGACCAGGTCTAGTTATAAAACTTTTTGCTCCAGCACCTATAACTCAGAATTTTGAACTAGTTTTCAAACTTTTATACAAAATACCCACATTTGTTTACTACAAATGGCACCAATTCAAACCTCTGCAAGAACATCACAGACCTCATGAGTTCATGTCAAATACATGGTCCTTTGTTACAACCTACCCCAGTATAGGGGTAGGTTGTAACACCTGCTGGGGTAAAAGTTGTAACAATTAGACAAAAGAAGCAAAAACAGAGGCCACACCGTGTGATATGATTATTAGGAATAGAAAATCAGAGAACATAGACACAAAATGTTTTTCAATTTGTCTAGTACCTAGGCTGGTATTTAATACTTCTCTTGTCTCCAGTGATTAACCTGTCATACTTACCTCATGTGGAGTCAGTTCATAATACAGGTCTGCAGCCTGAGTCAAATAGTCAGCCAACACTTCCTCCTGCACCTCAGAGACTTTGTTGCTGCTCCAATAACCAACACTGGGAAGATCCCTGGACCCCTGTCCTCTCAGCTTCTGCAGTGATTTGCAGTATCTGCTCAGTCTCCCCTATACTAAACATTACGGTGGCCGACAGGTGCAAATGCGCAGTAACAGAGAAAACATGCGAACAAAAAAAAGACACGCGCACAAATGAAATGCAGAAAACAAAAAGCAAATAAAATGCAGCAAACAAAAACGAGAGACGCAAACAAGTGCTGAAAACGGAAGTGCTCCAGGCCACCAGGGGAGTCTAACAAAAAACAGTTGTGTCCGAATTTAGGCTCTGCATTAAAGCGGTTGATCAGAAAAGCACCAATGGCGAAAAAAATACGTTTTGCTGTATTACGCTTAAAATTACACAAAATGATTTTTTACAATGGTTTTAGGCGAGAAGGTAGATGTATAGATCTGAAATATCTGCTCAGTTCATTAATAAATCACCTAATTCCAATATTGCTCCATGTTTTCGGACCTGTCTGCTCCGCTGCATTAACATCCAGCTGTCAGCTGGCCGGAGCTCCAGGTTCGGTACCGACAGAGAACCCAGGTCTCCCGGCACATAGTTAGAAAAACTCCCGCTAGTTTCCCCCTATGAGTGGAGGTGGAACATAGATATTAAGTCAGGTAGTAGTCAAATCTTTTGGTTCACTAAAGTATTTAATTTATTCCTGAGCAAATGGGTTTGACTGATTAAAGTTAAGCCTTCAAACATA
>CAEGAF010148677.1:0-22205 GCA_903067075.1 Micropoecilia bifurca
GACTTTAAAACTGGTGTTATGTCTCTATCTTCCTGGTTTTAGTGAGAACGCGAGCAGCAGCTTCTGGATCAGCTGCATCTGTTTGATTGATTTATTAGTCAGACCTGTGAAGACGCTGTTGCAGTAATCAATGCGGCTAAAGATAAACGCATTGATGAGCTTCTCCAGATCTCGCTGAGATATTAGTCCTCTAATCCTAGAGATGTTCTTCAGGTGATAGAAGGCCGACTTTGTGACTGTCTTGATGTGGCTCTGGAGGTTCAGGTCAGAGTCCATCACTACTCCCAGGTTTCGGGCCTGATTGCTGGTTTGTAGTTGTAGTAACTGAAGCTGCACATTGACTCTGGTTCGTTCCTCTTTCGGTCCAAAGATAATAACTTCAGTTTTGTTTCTGTTCAGCTGGAGAAAGTTTTGGCACATCCACACATTGATCTGTTCTAAGCATCTGTTCAGTGATTGGATGGGTTCAGAGTCACCTGGTGACATCATGATGTAGATCTGTGTATCATCCGCATAATTGTGGTAGCTGATCTTATTTCCTGCTATAATCTCAGCCAGTGGGAGCATATAAATATTGAAGAGGAGGGGTCCTAGGATTGAACCTTTGGGTACCCCACATGTGACCTTTGACCTCTCCGATGAGAAATTTCCAATTGAAACTAAGAAGTCCCTGTTCTTTATGTAGGATTCAAACCAGTGGAGCACCGGCCCGAGAGTCCGACCCAAGTCTCCAGTTGAGTAAATAAAATAAATCGACTGGAGACTTTTCCAAGAATCTGATAAGGATTCTTGGAATGATTAATTACTTGGGCAGATTTGGTAGGTACCAAATCTTTCTGAGGTCACAAAACCTCATAATGATCCACTTAAAAGTGATGTGACTTGGACTTGGGACACCGCTCAAGAAGAAGCATTCAGTAAAGTGAAAGAACATGTCACAAAGTCATCAGTACTTGCATTCTATGACATAATCAAACCAACTGTCAGTGCAGATGATAACAGTTTTGGTTTGGGGGGGAGTACTTCAAGACCATAATAGACAGTTAAAACCAGTGAGTTTTTGTTCCAGAACACTCACATCGGTGATGCATATCAACATAGAAAAAATGTCTTGCAGCAGTCTGGACATGTGAGAAATTCAACAGATACTTTTATGGACTGAACTCTTTCACTTTAC
Source organism: Micropoecilia bifurca (assembly GCA_903067075.1). Taxonomy (NCBI): domain Eukaryota; kingdom Metazoa; phylum Chordata; class Actinopteri; order Cyprinodontiformes; family Poeciliidae; genus Micropoecilia; species Micropoecilia bifurca. The sequence goes on from CAEGAF010148677.1 coordinate 1,178, forward strand.
AAAGCGACCACGAGCCACCGATACCTCTCATAAACAGCAAAGATCTTCATTCAGTGCCACTTAGTGTCAGAGACTTTTGTATGTGCCAGGTGAAAGAACCTTTAGTCACAGATACCCTTTCACGCACCCACAGGCGTCCACATCTCATGAAATAGCAGAACTGCTGAAGGAGATGGAAGCATATGAAGACGCAACACAATGCTCTTGGTCTATTTCTCCTACCAAGCTGGATTTAATCAAACACATGTGACCCTTCCAACAGTGCAAACCTTTTTGCAGGTTGGCCTAGAAACTCAAATAAGGTGCCGGGAGGGGATGAGGTCATTTTATACTAACAGACATTCTATTACCATGTTAAAAGGCCTGCTGCTGCTGTATGATGACAGAGTGGTTATACCACAACAGCTAAGACCTGCGATTCTGCAGCACATTCACAATGGACATCAAGGCGTCATGAAATGCAGAGAAAGCCAAATGTAGTGTTTGGTGGCCAGGATTAAGCGGTGAGATAAGACAAAAGGTTACTGATTGTGCACACTGCCAAGAGTCAAAACCAACTCAGAAGAGAGAACCATTGCTTACTACCACACTGCCTAGTCTACCATGGGAGAGTATAGCCGCAGACATTTGTGAGCTAAACAAACGGAACTACTTTAGTCGCAGATACCCTTTCACGCCACCCACAGTCGACTACTTCTCTTGTTATATTGAGTTAACCCACCTCAAAAACATGTCAAGTGAGACCACAGTTGCTAACTTGAAAAACATTTGTGCAAGATAGGGCTGTCCAAATGAACTGGTTACCGATAATGGTCCACAATTCTCAGGAAGAATCTTTGAACAGTTTGTGAAGGACTATGCACATTCAGCACATTATCACAAGTCCTCTCTATCCACAGGGAAACAGTGAGGCCGAGAGGGCTGTCCAGACGGCTAAAAGCATTGTGAGACAGACTGACCCGATTTTAGCCCTGATGACTTACAGATCAACTCCCATTCAATCAACTGGAAGGTAAAGGTAATTTTATTTATATAGCACATTTTCAGCAACCAGGCGATTCAAAGTGCTTTGCATGAGTTAAATAGGAATACAAACAAAATAACAAACCAAAAGAAAAGAAAAAAGAGGAAAGAAAACTAATCTAATCTTGTTCTAAAGTATGTAAACTAAGTACTCCTGTTCAGGATTGCTAAGTATCCAATTCCGTTTCTAAATAGTGAGTACACTACATTTTCTGATAAAATAAGCTAAAGAGTGACTGATCTAATTCTGGGTTAAAGTGAGAACTCCACAATTCTAAGTTTGTTCTAAATCCTTTTCTGGGTTAAAAGCAGGGGTGAAAGTAAGGGGGTACGGCAGGGTACTGCATACCCCTAAAAGATTTAGTGGGGGTATGCAGTACCTGCAAGAGAGGAGAGCGGCTGTCTGCTGTAAAGAATCAACGGGTTCACTGTGCAGCTGTGAGTGATTAGTTTTTCAAAAACAATCAAGTTTTCATTTAGATTAATAATGAGTTCGTAATATTTTTCTGTGCAAGGTAAAAATGATAGTCTGCAATAATAGTTAATGGCACGTTCAGGAACTGATGGATGCAGGGACTGAACAGAGAATACAAAAATGGGTGTTTATTAGGAAACACACAATTCTTAGTCAGACAGGCCAGGGTCAGAACCAGGGGATCCAAGTCAGGGTCAGGCGGTTCCTGATCTCAGGGTCAGACAGACGGGGGGTCAGAGCCAGTGGACCCAAATCCAGGTCAAAACGAGTTCCAGATCTCAGGGTCAGACAGACAGACAGACGGGGGGGTCAAAGCCAGGAGGTCCAAATCCAGTGGAGAGGGTCAGGATCGGGGACAGGAGAGGCAACTAGGCAGAAGGAAGAGACAGACAGGTTAGTTACTGGGCAGTTAGCTCAAATCTTAGTAGCAAGCCTGAAGCTGTTACCGCTGAGGGTTTAACAACAATCTGACGCCGTGCAGGGGGGGAAGATCCGTCCTTGTATGGCAGCAGCTGGGGATCAGGGTGATGATGCTCAGGTGTGAGTGGTCACAGCTCAGCAGCAGCTGTGACAGTCTTATTATCTTTGGAAACCATAAAAAATGATAGGATGGTTCAAATTATTGCTTTTGCTGCTAAAATTATTAGACACCACTTGACACCAGTTGTTTTGGTGTATGTTGGCTGTTTGGTCGGTTTTAACAGATCTGCTCAGCAAGAGACAGACAAAAGTACCTGCGAATACCTGTTCAATATTTGACAATTATAATGTTATAGCTAGTACAAAATATTAGTGTAAAATGTAAAATTATGGTTGTTATGGTTTGTTTAGAGATGGCCAACTACTTCCCAAAAGTTTTGTCACTGAGAAACAGCTGGACTTAACTTCAGCTGTTTCTCATTAAATATGAAACTAATCTTAACTCCTATTTAACTAAGATAAATAGGAGAAAACTACTATGGACAGTCTGCCCATAGCAGCAACATCGCTTAGGTAACCAAGCAGCATCTGTCCATTTTCTGGGTCTAGCAGTCAAGGAGATCTTCCTGCATTTACCTTTTGATAAACAGACCTTTCAGTCAACAGTTGTAATATATTTTATTACAATACAAATAATACACGAGACAGTGTTTCTACTTTGCTTAATGGGCAGTAAGTTGGCAGTATATGCTGGTAACCCTAACCCTATGAGATCACTAAAAACATTTAATACAGAAATGTTGGCTTAATGAAAAATATGATTAATACATGTGTAAATGTTTTTTACTAAATAAACATTATCAGGGCCCATGCTCTGATTTATTGAATATGACTTCAGGTTTCAGGACAACTTGTGATCTGCTGCACCAAAGGGATGACAATGTCTCTTTCACAGCACAGCTTGTGGTTGACCACACTTTCGCACAGGCTTGGCCTTCTGAGAATAGCATGATAGCGTTGACTAAAGAGTCAGAGTGACACTTGTAGAGACAGACATGATGGATTACGAGTGAGCTCCCAGCTGCTATGCAAACTCATTAACCATTTGCCTCTCCATCCTTGTATTGGTCATTTTCAGGATTTTGTTCGGTGCAGAAGGCTGTAACTGTCAAATATATCTGTTCGATGTTCTTTTTTCAATCTTTGATTTAGATGACACTTGTGAAGATGGAATAAAAATCATTTATCTTACACACCAGATCTGAGTCTTGGTGAAATGCTGTTTCAGATTAAAATGAAGCCGTTTGTGGAAAGCAGCGTCTGCCTAATTATTGAGTTGTTTGCAAAGGCCTTTTTGGCAGCAGCATCCCATAGTTCAGCATATGTGACCTTTTCCTGCCTATCATGCTGTGGAGATATTTCAGCCCACGCTTCTTTCCCATGAAATTAATAAGTTTATTCAAGTTTGGATGAATTTGCTGAAGTGCAGCATTCTTTAGTATTTTTTGTAGATCTGTTGCTATGTTCAGGAACAGGTGGATTAACATGAGCTAGCTCAATCTAGGCTCCACCTGTCAGTCTGGCCTCACATTTCACACTTAAATATTTTGGTCCTCACAAGATTTTTAATCAATGACGGGGGATCCTCCTCACAATGTGCTTTGGGGTACCTTTAAATCGATTCAAAAATACTTTGTCTTGTAGGAAAATCCTAATCATCCAAGATGCTGTTTTACTGCAGTATAAACACAGAAAGATGTCAATCAGCCTACTGTTTAGTCTGCTATCAAATAGTGAAGCACAAAAACAAACCACTAACCACTTTGAATGTAACTTGATTCAGATTTTGTCCACACAGACCAGTGACCGGTACATGTCCAGGTATCCCATGCAGCTAAGCAACATGACACACCATTAAACTTCCCTGTGATCAGGACAGTACAGGACCTACATTAGACTACATTGAGATGATAAAGCTTCAGTTATCATGGAGGTTATTTGATCTACTAATGGACTGTTTTTCAGCTGTGTTTGCAGCTTAGCCATTGCAATGACCCTGGGCTGTAAGATGAGCTTCCAATGTTTGTCTATAAGGGGTTTTATGGTAGTGTTGGACTTATTTGTGCTCATTGGAAAAGTGGCTGTCAGGAAACACTCAGACATTTCTGATGACATTTGTAGAACAAGACATTTAAACAGCTTCCACATTTTGTTATTCCATGTGTTTTTCTCACAGCAGAGCTAGTTATTATGCTCTGCTGTTGGCTAAGGAATCACTTGCTGCAGAGGATCACGTTACATTGCTTAGCCAATCGGTGCTGCGGAGGAGCTCTGATTGAAGGAGCTCCACTCTCGGCTTGGATTTGAACTTTTGTCTTTAATTAGTTCAGCAAAGCTCACCGTATTTACCTAATTCTATAGGCTCAATCTGCTCCTTAGTCGCATCTTTTTGGGGTTGGTACTGCCTCTAGTGGCATGGGGGTGGTAACACAACCCCCACGCCAATTACATTACTAAATCAGAATACCGCAAAGTACTTGGTGTGTCGGGAGTGGGGGGGTTGGAATAAGAAGGGTTCGGTGAATGCTCATATGCAACTGGGGGGTTCGGTACCTCAAAAAAGGTTAAGAATCACTGATCTATACTCTATGCAGTTAATCCTCACCAGGTGAGTATATGAGGTGAGTTTGGGCACTCCGATAGAGTTCCATAGAAAGATTGGAATGCAGAAGTCACGTGGGTCATGCAACTCCAAATAGTTCCAAACAGCACTAAAACTGAAGCAGAAAATACTTGTACTATAAAAGCTGATGACTGCCTATTTTAGTAGTTCAACTGCGGGGCGTGTCATCACGACTTTACAAAAGTTTGTCTTTACCTCCACGGCATATTCTCCACCGAACCCCTGAGACCGACTCATCGAACCCCTGGGGTTCGATCGAACCCAGGTTAAGAACCATTGTACTATTTTGAATAAACAAAATATATTTGATTATTATGAAATCTGTGTTCCTTCTCATCTATGAAGTTCTAATTTAATCAAATCGCATGTTTTCACATCCCAGAGACAATAAAATGGATCGTTTGTTTGTGGCTTAAAATAAACGAAGGAATCTTAATAGAACAAAGCTACAAAAATAGAATACAGATTGAAAGTTTTGAACCCATTTTATTTTTTGGTTTTATTACACTGAAAATTCTTCAACATGAAGCTAAACAGTGAGTGGAGTACCTTGTATGTACGACAAGGTAGAAATGAACAAACATGACATATTGGCTTCTTAATAGTAACCCTAACAGTTATTTTACACAGCTTGGTTTATTGAATAACGATTGTGTTCACTTACAGACGCCTTCAATTGGAAATCTGCAATCTGAAGTGTCAGTGAAATACTTTAACCAGTCAGTCCTCAGGGCCATCTTCCCTTCATGTTTCAGGCCTCAATAAATGTCTGATGGATGAGCTAATGCTATCGTTTGTATCAGGTGCTCTGGAAAAAACACTTTAAAATGTTAATGTCCAGAGTGTTTTCATGTTATTGTCTCATTTTCACTCCATAGCTGAAGTTCATCACATTTCTGGATGTTCTGTGTTTCAGTTAAATTGAAGTTATCAGGTTTAAGAAAAGAGGCTGCTATGTTTAAGCACCAGCATTCATTTTTCTCTGATGTTTGGGTGAACTCTTCTCTGCGGTGGTCGTCCATCTCTCTGCTTCTTCCTGAAGGACCCATCAGGAGTCCTGTTCCCTCAGAAGGGCAAAGTTTAGGAGTGACTAATTACATTGACTCAAATATAGTTGAGTAACTTTTTAAAACTCAAATGAACTTTTAGGAATACTTTTACTCAAGTCATTTTATTATGAAGCATCACTATTATTTAAACAAATTTTTAATTTTGTCTTTAAAATAAAATTTCCACTATTTTGGGCGCTCTAATTGTGCAATTTTTTTAAGATATGAAATAATTGATAACTTCATCAGTTACTCAGTACTTGTATACACTTTTTACCAAATGCTTCTTTACTCATGGGTAATTTCTTATTCAGCTACTTTTTACTTTGAGTAAAAACATGTTGAAGTGCTGCTGTTATTCCTGGAGTAGAAATTGTGGGTCCACCTCTAAGGAACAGTAACCAAATGTTGAGGCACATGTTGACCAAAAACTGGGAAACTAAGGTGGCCATGTTATACATTCACAAAGAACTACTGAGCCATATTTACTTTATATGCATAGACATGTATGCATGTAGGACAAACTTGGCACAATTCAGGGATGTAACCAAGAGAGGCAAAGATTGTAGCAGGAGTTCAACTTTTATCCATTCTGTACCCTCACTAAAGGTCAGATTAGCTGTATTCAGGTCGTCAGGTAAAACAAGGTGATCGACTCTAAACTACTACTACCTTATTACTGTCGTTTAATGATCAACTTGTTGCCGTAGCAACCGCCTGCGCCCCAGAAACCCAGCAGAGATTAGTTAAAAACACAAAGGATTCAAAGGATATTAGGTTTTCAGGATCTTTGAGTCTCTTTTTATTTTTGTAATGGTACTGAAATGCACAGAAATGCACACGCCTTGTTTAAACAACAATTAGTGAGATTGTTAATGTTGTTAGGCCATTAATTTGAACACGTTTTGTTGATTTTATCCTTAATAAGATGTATTGGCTCAGAGCTGGTCTCAACATCCTGGCGGCATTCAGTTTGTCACATATTATCAACTCAAAACCTTCCGTGATCGTAATTGATCACCATTATTGATTAAATATGACTAGTTGGAAAACAAACAGTTTCAAACATCATCAGCTACCGCTGATGATGTTTGAAACTCTGGTTTTCTCCCGCTCTTCCCGGAGCAAACCTTTAACTCCGTACTTTAATTCAATAACAGTTATCTCCGGAAAATAATATGCCTTTTGCTCTGTTATTCCCTCCAAAGTCCTGTCTTGATATTAAACTAATCCAATATCTATAGCGTCTACAGAGAATAATCAAACACAATTCCTGTTTTCTAATCTAATATAATATTCGAGTAAGAATTAAACAATCCTAAACAATTCTCTAATATAAAACAAAACATTTTCAAATACATTCATCATTGACTAAATTAATTCTAAAACTTAATGTGGTGGGATGGTGTTTCACCCTCCCCCACTCTGTGCACCGTTGATTGGTGGGCGGAGCGAACAGCTTTATAGGTGGGCGGGTCGCTGTAGGGTTTGTGCGTCTGTTTCTCCCACTGTTGCTGCGGTCGTGGTTACATGTCGGCCTGTGGGTTTAGTCGATTAGTCAGCGATCGTAAGTGGCAGTTTTTCCGTCCGTGGCCGAGATCATGGTGGGTTTTTGGGTGTGACGCCTGTCATGCGTTTCTACAGTGTTACTATGATGGCGCTGCCGGCTGCAGGTTGCTGTGCGGGCGGCTTCAGTCTGGTCCTCACCTGCTGACCCGCTTCCTCCCGGGTCAGGCTGTGTCTCCCCCACTGGGGAGGTTACCTGCCATTTAGCTTTTGATTTATTTTATTTGCATCTACCGTTAATGGGTTTTTCTGTTTTAGGCAACTGATTGTTTGGAGCTGCAGCTTTGGACGCTCTGCTGTTTTGTCTTTTCGTTGTTTGGGCGGCTCTCCGTTGGATCCGTTGCGGATTGGCCAGGCCGTGTGGGCGGGGCGTTACTCCTCCGGCCCAATAGAAAGGCACCTGGAACGACGACGACTTGTTCCATTGTTTGCAGTATTTTCTTTTCCCGTTTGTTGAAGTATTCATTTGTTTTCTTTTTGCGTTGCATGTTTTATTTTTTTATTTCTTCTGGTGCATCTTGTTGCTTTTTAAAAAATATCTCCACCTGCTGGTCACATAAACGATACACTTTTCAGTCAGAGCATGCAATACTGAGTCATCTATACGATGTTAATAGTTCAACAGTTTAAAGTTCAAGAGTTTTAAAGTTCAAAAGTTTAAGGGTTCCACAGTGACCTGAGTGCATCCTGGTCCCCAAGATGTTTTAAAAGATAAGACCATCTACCTCCAAAGATATATTGCTTTACAACCTCCTAAAAGCTTTTGTGATCTGTATCTTTGAATACTACCCCGGCCCAGGTTCTTCCTGCTTTTTGAAATCACTTAACACAAACCTATTCAAATTAAGTAAAAGATTCAGCTAACTGAACACTAAAAATTGGTTATATTTCCTAAACATTAAAAATGGTTATATTTCCTCAACACTATAACAGCGTCTTCCTCCTCATGTCTTGATCGTAGAGTTTAACTTCTCAGGATGTGATAGAGTAGCGGGTGTTTGGCATAACTCAAGTTTTGGACTTGTGGCTTCAGGTAATGTCCTACTTAGCTGGAGGTGAAACTAGCGTAAGTGAGGAGGGTTTAATATGATCACGCATTTTACATGACGGGTGGCAACACAGGTCTATACTATAAAATATGATTAATATTAGAGCCTAAATATGTTCTATTTCCAAAACAGAAAGGCTACGTAATGTTAGTCAGCTAACAAATTACTATTGCTAGCCTAGCATATCAACTAACAGCTAGAAAGAACCAAAACACGAACCTTCATAGTCAAACTGGTGTCAATCAGCGAGGAATTTGTCCAGTTTAGATTATGTATAGATAGTGGATGTTAGGATGTACAGCGCAGGCATTCACAATCGATCTGCACACGGATCGTTCTCTTTCCTGTTTATTGACCAATAGTAGAAGAGCTGGACATAGAAGGCAGCCCACCTCATTAACATGAAGATGCAGCAGAAATACAGCGAGCAAATAAAACGGCAAATAATACAGCAATAAATACAGCAAATGGAAAAACAGCAAACAGAAAAGGGAGAAGCAAAAAAAGTATATATTTATAGTTTTATTTCTTACCAAAATATACATTTATTTTATTTATATATTTATTGTTTTATTTATTATGTAGGATATATATTATTTTATTTATATATTTCTACTTTTATTTTTATGTTGATTCTTTTATTATGTTGGATATATATTTCTACTTTTATTTAGATATTTATTCTTTTATTTTTTATTATGTCAGTTTTGGTCCTCCATAGCTTACATGAGCATGAACTCATGTATGCATAAGCGGAAATACGAGGGTTATGGGGTTTCCGGACCCCTAATTTTGGAATAGTCTAGAATTGTCTCCTCCCCAAAATATTATAAAAGAAACGCCAGGTTTCTTCCGTTGTCTTTAAACTACCAATATAAAAACACAAAGAAACACAGAATGAAGTACATCTGCTATTAATCAAAGAAAAAAAAAGAAAAGAATGAATTTGTAGGTCCATGCAATTGTTAGAACAATGGTTCAGTCCAAAGTGTAGAAGCAACAGCAGAGCTGAAAGCTTCGTTAGAGTGAAGAGGTGGATCGTGATAAACTGCCTCATTATGCCTTGGAAATAAAAACTGGCTACATTGCTTTGATAGATAAACTTTTTTAGTTGAAGGTAGAACCATTGTTTTTAAGTCCTGACGCAAAAACTTTCTGTCGGTGTGATAGTCCAAAATGTACATTAGCATGAGTTTGTGAGACGGTGATTCACTGATAGCTGCACTGTTACGTCAAATGGGCATTAGCCAATGAAAAGCCCCCGCTGTGGTAAGGTCCATGTGGACTGGCTCCAATCAGCAGTCCAATCATTAGATGGAACAAACTTCCAGAAAACTATAAAACAGCTGAAACACTGGGTGACCCACCTGTTTAGAGTTGCTTATTGCTAACTTAGGGTTAGAGTTTGGATTTTGATATCTTTAATGGTTTTATCTTTACTTTTTATCTATTTATTAATTTCCTTTTCTTCTTTTTCACTGTTCTTTTATTTTCTTAACTTTCTCTTTCTTGCTGTTTATTCAATGTTACCTGACTCTGTGTTTATGTTTTTAATTATGTAAAGCATTTTGAAATGCCTTGCTGCTGAAATGTGCAATACAAATAAAATTTGATTGGTTATTCACACACCTGCTATAAACATATTGCATCTCTGGCAGTGCTGTTTACATTATATACATATATAATATAGGATACATTTATTGGCCAACTGATTTATCAACCAGTTGATTTCTGGGCGTCGATTTCCTTAATTTTGGGGGATTGTGATCTACTGACACTGTGAAGTCCATCTTATCCCCTAATCTTATCTTCGTCAGCAAAGGTTTAAAAATCAGTCTCTGTCCTCTTCTGCTCTGCACTGAAAGGTGTGACTGACAGACCGACCCAACAGTTCAGGTCTGCATGTTTGCAGTTAATATTCACCCCACTGTTGCCAACAGTGATTTTCTTGCTATATTTAGTGACATTTCAGACAATTAAAAAAAAAATCAGCCAAAATTAAAATCAGCAAGTCAGGCTTTTTAAAGCTCAGTAAGAAGGGATCGGCCAGAAAACTACAATTGGTGCAGCCCTGCACACATATTTACGACATTCTTTGATTAAATACATTTCTCTTAAGTGTAACTCAATAACTAAATATTTAATTTATACCAGGTGAGTCTTTCTTCCCTTAGAATGTGGATTGGTATTGGACTGATTCTGAGTCTTCAAAGGATTTCAACAGAAGTTTCACATAACTTAGAAGCTGATGTTTGTTTTAGCCACAAAATGATTATGCTCAGCAGCAAACAACATATCCCCAACTATGGCATAGAATAGCTAATTGATGTAGTTATGTAGCCTGACGTAAAAACATTTTGCTAGACAATATCAAACATTGAGATAGAAATTATAAAATACAGCGTTTTGAAGCCAAAAATACCTCAGAACCTGGCAGGAGAATAATCTCATTTAAAGTTAAAACTGAGCTTCACACAAACACAAAGACTCTACCATATATGTTTGGCTGTTGAACTGGGCAGTTCAAGGTCGTTATCAAGCTAATTTTCAATTTGCAGCTCCACTAATCTTTCTGATAAACATTACATTACAAAGGCACATTAAAGCAAACCTTTATCTTGGCTTAATTTCTATTCTTCCTCTTTATTTTTTTTTATCTCCCTGAAGGATACGTCCATTGTTTTGTTAACTTCTGATGGGAGCTGAAGTTGGACCTTGGTTCATGAACCTTACCACAGGGGCCATGTTTCATTGGCTAATGCCAATTTTATGTCACAGTGCAGCTACCACGTGCTTGACCATCTCACAAACACTAGCTACAGTAGTAAATACATGCTAATGTACATTGTGGACTAGCAGACCGGCAGAAAGTTTTTGTGTCAGGATTCGAGAAAGAATGGTTCTCCACTGTCAGTGGGGAATCTGTACAGGTGATGTCAGGTGTCCTGATCGTATTTGTGGAACTAAAATTCACAAATTTCCAAAATCTGAAACGAAAAGTCTTGCTTGGATCAAAGCTTGTGCACGACCTGCATCTCAACCGTTGTAGGATCAATAAGAACAAAGGAATGTGTGCTGGTGTAAGTGTTATTGCTTTGCTTTCTTTGTGTTTAGTGAATGAAAAAAATTGTCAACAATAAACACATCCATTATGAAAACCTTTTAGCCAAGTACAGCATAATGGCAGTACAGATACAACTTCTACACCTTGAAGCCTGTCTGTTAGTCTTACGTTAGCTGAACAGATCAATATGCAATGATCATATGCAATATGCAATGTGTACCGTATCTGACATACATTAAAGAAAAGGCTTTTTACTAATCTGTAATCATGTTAGCCACGCTAATCATGTTAGCCACAGAGTACTGTGTATCAGGCCTAGGCACATTCGAACATTTGCCAACAGAAATCACCCTCAAAACCATGAATGTCTGACTTACCGAGCCTTGCAAGAACAATAGGCATCAGTGATCTTGTCCACAGCTATATTTATGCTGAGGGTGTGAGGATCTGCTGTTTTCCTCATCGACCGGTAGCATTTAGCTGTGATGCGCACAATGTTGGAGGCATTGCATGGCTCAAACTTCCAAAAAAGATGACATGAACTTGTTGGTTCCCCTGTCCATTGTCGTGGCTGATATTTTTTGAAAATCTGGCAGAAATGCTACACTAATCGACTCAGAAATATTTTGCAGTCAGTCGAAATGAAATTACACATAGAAACTAGGCCCCACGAGGCTTTGTTTGTGAGACATGCAGTCACATGATTCTTTCGAGGGCAGTTTCTGGGCGGAGCTTGGTAATGTCCATTGCACCGCAGCTCATATTACCGGAGAAGTGTGCAGTACCCACTGCGGCCACCAGGGCCCTCCCAAGAGCATTTATTTTCTCTTATCACTAAAATAATTTCTACATAGTCTCAAATATATATTATTGTAAAAACAAATCACTTCATGGTGAAAGTCTGTGTTTTTTAAATGACAGAAATTATTACAAAAAAAAATCAGCTCCATTGATGGGGCCTCTTTGTGGCCCTAAGCGGCTGCTTAGTTTGCCTATGCCTTGGGCCGGCCCTCCTTGGCTCCCACACATCGAGTTGTTGGCTAGTTGCAGTGCTTAGCCCCTTCAGTTTCAGAGAGATTGATGAAAAACCGAAATGTATGCTTTTATTTCTTACCATCTTACACATAGATCCTCTAAAATCACACAAACAAAAAAAAAAAAAAATCACAATATTTTTCTATAAAAACCCTTTGAGCATCAAGTTTAAGTTATACTTCCCAGAGCTCTATTAATTATATCTGCTTGTTGGTTCTCAGCCATCCAGGTCATGGCAAACCCAAAAAAGATGCAAGCATAAAGCAACTTAGCAAGTAATAATTTAAGTAACACATAACTTAAAATATTTGAGGAATTTTATCAAGTAGAGTTACTCAATAAAACATGTTTTAAAATTTTTGTAAAGGTGTACCAGGGATTATATCTGTGCCACTGAACCAAGCTCATATCTAAACATTTAAATTTCAGTTTTACTTTTATGGGTCTCAGTAGTTTGCATACTGAGAAAAACATGTTTCAGCATTACCACTTACTAGTCATATTTGGTCTTGCAGCTTGAACACAAAAAAACGGTACATATCACTGTAACTTTGCTGACTCCCCAAAATTAAAAAATGTCCCCTTTTATTGTCCCCCTGAATAATGAAATGGGATTTCCTCCCTTGCATGTCTACAAACATTAGTCATGAACGCCAGGTTTCTTTGGTATCAAATCATACAAATCTCATCTCAACCCATTTCTTATGAAAGAAAAACTGCTGGTCTTCTTGGCAGTCAAACATTTCTGACACTGCCAGGCAAGACATGGTTAAAAAAACTAAAAACTTTGGGGCTTAAAATAATGTACATTTTTATTTTTAATAGTTGTCCAAAATTTAATCATGTGTAATGCATCACTTAATAGCACAAACAGCTCAAATAATGCAAATTATTAGAGGCTGTAAATTCCAGACAGTATGGAGCACAAATTCTTTGAACAGGGTTTATTTTAAAACATTGTTTCTGATGATGTGGTTAAACATCAAGCGTTTCCAGAGGAATTTCATTCAGTAATAATATACAGCTGATATCTTCAGTTTTAATTTCAACAGTGATCACAATAAGTTTCCATGCCACATCATTTTTTAGCTTCCATATTAGGAGAACAGAACTTGTAAATAAATTCTACTTGTGTGTTTTGTTAGGAAGAGCTGGGATGGTTGTACATAACCAGACACTATTCACATGTTGGTGCTCATCCTGGTCTGGCTGTTGGCTGGTGTCAGCTCCCCTTGGTTCCCTTCTCTGGGTGGAGACTGAAAAGGAGAAAAATACTTAAACCACAGGCTTGTGGTGTCAGTGCTATAAACTGCATATTTGCAATAATTTACTTTAAATTTTAGTCATGAAGAAAAATATCATTCATTTTGGAACAGACTGGAAGAAATGAAGCACTGTAAATACAGTGAGGGAACTAAATGTTTATTACAAATGTTTTTGTTTTAGCAATTTAAGTAGAGCAGTTTTAGATCAACAGATTTTGTAGATCCACTACAAAAATTTGATTTGTAGTTTATGTTTTTACCTTGACGTGGATCTGGTTACGAAGCACAGCAGCACGGAGGATCATCGCTTTTGCCCGTCTCTGGAACTCTTTTCCCATGTGGAGAGATTTTTCAAATGTGGTGCTTCTCTGATCCACGTCCCTCGCATATAGAATCTGTCAACACCAGCAGATTTTCAGAACCAAAAATCACAAAATCGTAGGTTTTGACTCTGCAAATATTCACCTTGCTATGAGAGTCAATACGTGCATTGACCAGGCCCTCCAGTATCAACTGTGTAAGTTCATCTTCCAAAGCTGCTACTGTGGTGTTGAAAGCCTGTGCCATCTTTGTCATGTCAGCCGATACATAGGGACTGAAATACTGAACACACACAAAAACAATATTTAACTGTAAAGTGCAGTGCAAAACAGTTGGATTCCAATAACTTTCTTGTTTTGACATTTGTCAGACTTAAATGTTTTAGATCAACTTTTAATATCACATAACCAGAGCAAATGCCAAACTGGGGTTTTCGAATGATTTTATTGAGGAGAAAATAATGTCCAAGACTATCTGATCTTATGAGATAAAATTGACCAATAAACCTAACTGTTTGGCAATGAGCCTTTTCAGTGGAGTCTCTTTTGAGAAAGGAGAGAAGAGTTTGTCAGAGTTTTCTCACAAGAGAAACTCTTCTTTAAAGGATTATTTTCATTTTGCTATACTGGAAGGTTTTTCGGCATGAAAAATATTTCAGGTCATGGCAAAGCAATGTAAGCGGATGTCCAGATTCAGCAATAATCTAAGTGTTTGTGAGGTTAAGGACTGAAGGATGCCAGTGTGCAGAATTCCTATCTACATTAATTGCGGCAACTTGCCCAAGTCCCGGAGTTGGTAAAACAGCTCCAGATCATCACCCTGAGGGTATAACGTTTCTTTGCTGAAATGCAGTGTTACTTTTAGAATAGAATAGAGCAGAATATACTTAATCAAGGAGGGATTGCTTAAAAGTTGACAAGTTACTTCATCTAAGGTGTTAAATATTAATAATACAAATAACTTTACTTGGGCATAGTGAGTCTCTGGTTGAAGGGGTCCTGTATCCAGCCAACACAACTAAGTGGATGAAACTCGTTAAGGCCCCAATATACTCAGGTGTCCTTCCGTCCACGGATTCTGCAGGGACTCTAAGCGGACGTCCGCCGGACATGTCTGCACTGGGATAGATTTTTATGACGGTGTACGTGGTGTCGCACAGTAAACTGCCTGGTGGAAACAGTGTTCACATCCAACTGGTCTTCATGTGACAAAGGGCTGATAAAGATGCCCAACAATGGCAAGGAATAAGGATCTAGTATGTGCTCATTTTTGATTGCTGTACAAATAATTACACCGATCACAATTGTACTTTCGGAACATAATAAACAGAGTTAATTGAATGGATCCCTGATAAAGCCAGCACAGCCTCCTGCTGCTCCTCTGTGGGAAGCTGCACTACACGTCGACCTGTGGCAGTCACAGTCACCTAAAAAGGTTCAGCTTATGTTTCGTCAGTCCACAGAATATTTTCACCAAATCCTTAGGATTCTTCAAAATCGTTTTTGGCGAATTGAGCAGTGGTGCTTACCATTCCCCACTTTTTTTCTCTGGTTGAGGATATTGGCTCTGCACAAGAATGACTGATAGATATCAATGACTTAAACACAAGAAATAAGACCTTTACATTAAAAAGTTAAACTATGATAACGCACATGATGTATGTCTCACCTGGATTAGGGCTCTGTTTCTGATCTGACTGTACAAGGTTTTGATGTGAGGAGCCAAGTACATGTCCAACAGCAGGTTATCCTGAAAGAAATGCCAAAATTAATGCTGTAGCAATTTGAATACACATTTGTTATGTAATAGGCTCTTGCAAACTCACACAAAGCAAGTAATTGACTACTGTGAGATAGTGGCCAGCAACATGAGTTAATCCTTCAGACTGTGATGCAGTGGGAGCAATCAATACATTGAGGGCTGCAATGGACATGAAGCCAAGACAAGATGGCTCCACCCCATGTGGCAGTATAACTGAAGTAGAGCAAACCTCCAACAAACAGTCATTATGGTAAAGGTAGTGAGGCACTTTTGCCTTATCAACCAATATTAAGCCAACGAAGAGAGGCAAAAGATTTTAAAGAAGTCATTCATCAGGTCCATGAAGTTATTTATTAGGAATCCTAGAGAAATTGACATTAAAGCCCACTTAAAGCCCAATAATCTCATGAACGCTAAATTACATTGGCAAGAAAAAAATTAATGTTTCATACGAGCTTGAGCTTGTAAAGCAGTGGTCCCCAAACTACGGCCAGCGAGCCGGATCCGGCCCGCCTCCACATTTGGTCCGGCCCCCTGAACAATACCAGAGAGCATTTAGTTTTCTTTTTCATATACTGTATTTTCCGGACTACAAGCCGGATATGTGGATTTTTCTTCAACCTCCAGGGGGCTCTTTAGCAGGAAGTGAATCATTGGAAGTCTGGTTACTTGCTTGCCAACATTGAGCCACAAGCAGCAAAATGAGTAAGAAACATATCAGATGTCTTTGGAAAGTTTCTTTGCAAAGGGGAAAAGGCCCAGAGAAGAGACAGGAGAATAGATTTATCCCGGACCGGTAGGTGAGTCTCACGTTACAAGCAGCTCTGCGTAACATGCAGCGACCGGCTGGAATGAAGCTTCAAGCTGCTTTGCCACATAGAGACCAAGCAGGCTGTGCTCAAGCAACACAGCTCGGTGTCATTGTCTCTCATCACTTTCAGATGGAACCGTCTCTTGCAGAGAAACAAGCTCAGAGCTTCCGTTAGTCATTATTGTGAGTTAAAATTTTCATGAAAGTAAAATGTTTGATTTTGAGGCGCTTCTGTATCTTATTTCAATGGGATATATAAATGTTACCATAGTGACCAGAGTCAGAGCTTTTGGGCAGTGGTCAAGAGGAGATGAGCTTGTGAGTCTTAAGTCTGGTTTAGACGGAAAGATTTAAGAATTGTCGGCCAATTCTCCAAACCTCTGTGACCACAGAACTGATAAAGGTTTGATCGGTTCGTGTTCAGCCACAAGGTAGGAACCGATTCCAGTCGCAAACATCCCGATTTCAGAGGATAATCCAGTAAAAACCCTAACATAGCAGGAATTTACAATAACCAAACACAGATGACGATGTAGAAGCAGTAGTGATGGTTTGTTGAGTCATTTTAAGAGATAAAAGATGTAACAAAAAGAAAAGGCGGTGGATGAAAGACAACGGCAGCAGCCGCTCTGTTTGCTGCACTATGATTTGGAGGTGAAAATGTTTTTTCATAGTTAACATTTTTAACTGAATTAACATAATAATGACCTTTAGATTTAATAATAAACATTTCCAAATATCATCTCTAATATCCACCAGACTCTCAGTTGTGATATGTCAGCTGTTTGGGATTCCCCTCTGTTCTGACGTCACAGCTCTTTCTGATTGGCTACCTGTCACATTCAACAGGTTGTATTCTCGTTCCAGTCAGGTAAAACCCCACAGGCTGCGATAAAAGGGCCAAGACAACCAAATAGGGCATATTCAGGATTTAGTGGGAACACAAACATGTAGAAGCCTTATCTGACTGTACATTCCCCCCCCCTTGTCTCCCGGGTTGCAACAAAATGTCCAAGTCTTGATCGGTCCGCGGTAATAAAAAGGTTGGGAGCCACTGATTTAGCACATGCTAGTAGCAACACGAAGGATCAGCACTTTTACTGTTACAGTTACCGTTCGGAAACCGTAATCAGTTCAGTTAAATCTAAACTTCAGCAATGACAGTTTGTAGGTTAACTGCCTTGTCGAGGGTGTCATTGACTGGTGATATTTCAGTCATTGAACAGATAGTCTTCCTCATCATGGACATTTCTGGATAAAAATGATTTGGTCTTGTGTAATATTCAAATTTTCCTGGAAACTGAGTTTTTGGTTCCTTTTCAGTTTAAACTGTAATCATGCATCTCTAGTTAGAAGCAAGTTTTGCAAAACTCTCCAACAGTTCAGTTATAGTTTAAAACATTGGTATGTGTTCTTACCTTTATTTCATCCAGTAATTTGAGACAGGATGCGTACTTGGACTCGTAGAACTTGAAGATGATATCACGGATCTGAGGTTCTAATTCAAGAAATAGCTTGAAGGAGCTGGTGACAAAAACACTTATTTTCATCAAATTTACATATACATACATTTAGATAACATTAATAACAACACCCTACCTGCTAGAGATCACATTACGTTGGAGCTCCTGTCTATCAAAACTGGCCAAAGCGCACAATCCCCCATACACAGCTACATTACTGGGAGACAAGAGCTGAAATACAATCCAGACAAACATTTTATTGAACAGATGTTTTTAATTAGTTTAAACTAAGTAATCAACATGTCTGGTTTAGTCTTCATCTTACTTAATCCTTTTTGAACACTGTTGAACACATTCTACAACTAGTGTAATAGATCATTTTCATTATTTTCATAATTTTTAAAAAATTGTCTTCAAGCATGAATCAAAGCCACTGTGGGGTTTTATTTGGTAGAAGACGCTGAAAAACTGAAATTACTGTAGAACTTGGATTTTATTGACTGTAGATTTTTGCTTGGAAATTGGATGTCTTTTTAACAGCCGTATGATGACATTTGTTGTGAATCAACAGAATATAAACTGAACTAAAAAAATGTTTGTCTTGTTAATTGCTTAACCATTAGTGTAAATACTAATAGACGTTTTGTCTTTACAAAATGTCCATTAGCATCATTCCATTTCCAAGTCATAAAACTTCATTTTCAGGGATAATAATAGATGACAAAGCTAGCTGGAAACTTCACATTAAATAGAATCAGAATCAGAAGAATTTATTGTCATTGTCAATTAAGACAACAAAATTGCAGTTTCAGTTACACCCATTGATTACGTAACAACACGAGGGAAAGTTGGGGAATGGGGTGGGGGAATATTTGGCCCTTGCAGGAAGAAATGGGAAAAATAAGAAAAAAACATCAGGTGAGGAGAGGTAAAAAACAGCCTGTCTCACACTCTGTTCTTTGCAGAGCAGAGTTTGAGATGAAGAAAAAAACCTCAGCACTTAAGCACATATAAACAAAACTTAGGAAGCTACTCAAAAGAAAGACTCTGAAAACACAGGACACAGACGCTGAGCAGAGAAGATAGGGAGGACAGGGAGACAGAGAAAGGGCATCCTCCTCCTTCGAAGGACAGAGCAGAAGATGCAGAAGATACATCTGTAATTTAACTTGGACAAGGTTTCCCACAGTGTATCACAGGAATGGTGGCCCGCAATTCTTTACTTGCCACCGCCAGGCTAAGCCTGTCTTGTTTAGGTTTTTAAGAAAATAATAATAATTAAAAAATAATTCTGCATTTAAAGCTGGACCAATCACACCGCTGGCGCCTCTGCGTGTTGCCTCACGCGCTGAAGTAGCTGGATTAAGTTACCTCAGCGCGGATCCTGCGCGCCTCCTTTCACTTAAACTGGACTCAGGCTGACCTGTATGGATGTTTACAGGAGGAATTATGATTCTTTCCAGAGTTTTTGATCAAGGTAGGATTTTAAACACCACTCTAGTTAGCTCTGGTTGCACAGCTCTACATGAACTGCAGGAATAACTTGTAGTCGCGCTTTCAGAGGTGTGTTGAGCGAGCGGTGAGAATGATTTATATTTGTGAACAAAGAATTTTGTGCTGCTTTTCCATCTCAACACGCTGCCCAGTGCCCAGCTCTGCCTGCACTGTTAAAGTTTATCTATGTTTTCCCGGTTGGCCGGTGTATTAGTTAACGAACTAGTGCTAACTTGATCATGCAGGTTCAGCCTGGTGAGGAGCTTTCACGCTCTCCTGTCTATAACGCATCACTCTGATTTTATATTATATTATTTTTAGCATTATTTTTCGGTTACACAATGCATCAAACTGTAGCAAATGCTTTGTTCACTTAGACAGAGTTAATGTTCGCGGTCATGTGGAGACATGGCCGTGATTTGTGGGGTTTATGGGGCGAGTTTCTTCATCTGAGAAACTCGCCCCATAAACTTGACCAACCAGAATAGTTTTCTTATTAAAAACTCAACAGACATGAAATGAAAGAGTTACTAAAGCCACATTAGCAGCATTGAATTAAATCTCCCATTTGTTGTGCATCTCTGCGTAGTGCAGCAGATTACCTCATCATGCAGGGCCGGTCCAAGGCTGATAAGGTCTTGAGCAGAATCTGATTTAGGGGCCCCTTTTGCTGCTAAAAACATCAGCACCTCTAACAGATGTGTTGGATTTAATCTGAGAGAGGGGGAACAGTTTAATTGGCCAACCTAAAAAGCAATCAGTTACAATTACAGTTTTCTACATTTTATTTGTGAACAAACATAGCTCAAACTTAAAGATAAAACTCACAGCATCAGATTGTAGCTATGGTAACAAAATCTAACTATGAATATTGTTCTTCGAACTTTTACAAAGTAAACTTTCCAGCTCCTTAAAATCTTATATTTAAATGTTAAACAATTTGATGGAGCTGACTTAATTTAGATTAAACAACAGTGCAAATAATGATATTCATTTTAATTGTATATTTTGATGTGTTGTTTTTAAGGCAACTGGTGCTCAGTTGCCTTACATTTTTAGGAAACACAACGTTGCTACAACAATCCCACCTGAAACTGCAACCAGGTCGTCGAGGGAAGCTGCATGATTAAATAATAATAATAATAATATTGTGGGTTTAAGTAGTGTTTCACTGGAAATGTTTTCCCGTAACGTATAATTACCAAGAGATATTTTTAAATTTCCTGTCACCTTGACATATTTTAATACAAAAACACGGTGGACCGCCTCGGCACCCCGACCAGGTTTTCTGGGGGAAACCCTGTAGAATGTTTTGAATGACTCTTCAAAACATCCAAGACAAAAGAGGTGATTGTGGAAAGAAGACCTGTTTATGTCTGTCTGCATAAACAGGGACTGTGTGGAGACAGTACACAGTAGAGGTGTGCCGATCGATCGGTCACCGATCATAATCGGCCGATTTCTGTGAAATCGGTGATGATCGGGATCGGCCGATCATTGGCTCTGTTACCGATACCGATCACCTGCATCTCATTTCTCAGCCTGTCTG
>CAEGAF010148681.1:0-25703 GCA_903067075.1 Micropoecilia bifurca
GTAGTGTTTATGATAAAAAATAAATAAATAATAATTATGTGATCGGTATCGGGAATCGGAATCGGCGATTTTCCCTCATGGGTGATCGGTATCGGGATCGGCAGGAAAAAACCTGATCGGCACATCCCTAATATTTATTGATGCTTTCGTTGAACAAACAGTGGCGGAAGCAGTAAAAACAACAATCCCGATGGTACGGATTCTGAATCTTTTCCTTCCTGTCAACTGAATTCGTCTGTCACCCCGTCTCATGATCTGGATATATATAGTCACGCCGTGACTACATGGTATGAAAACATGTGTTTTAAGTTATTATAAATTAGAGGCTTGACTTGGACTTGCTAAATATGACTCGTGAAGACATCAGTCACTTTAATCCATTTCTTGGAGTTGAAAACTGGACGTAGTTTCTGATTTAAACTCAGTCGTAAAAGTGAAGCTTCAATTATCTTTTCATAAGTCGTCTTATATTTAGCTACAGGTTTTCATCTACAGACTGTAACATCAACGACTAGTTAATGTGTAATGTCCCACTTCCACCAAAGCTGGGTGCTGTATGTTAAGCACAGGAGTGTGTGAGTGCATGTTTGAGTGGGTGTCGTCTTACGAAACACAGGTACAAAACACAACTGTTTCGTACCTGCAGCTGGAGGGAGAAAATCTACAGCTTCTTATGAAATCTCATTTCAAGCGAACAATCCTTCATCAATCTATATCACCCGTCCTCCTCCGTTTTACCCCCCTCTATCCTTCCTTTGAGGCGCCGCATTCGCTCCGCTCTCCGAGTGCCTCAGTCACTGCCGTGCTCGTCTGCCGGCAACAGAAATTCTATACTTCTCTTTTCCTCTTATCGACATTCTGATGAGATGGCCCTGGCCAGAGATGACAAGCAACAGATTCTCATTAGCCGGGTCTGCGCCGCTTCCCTGTAGACGCCACATCCCCTGTTTAACCGGGGCCCATCAGCAGAGCAGCAACTCCACCTCAGCTGACTCTCGTCTCTCTCCCTGATACACACACACACACACACACACACACACACACACACACACACACACACACACACACACACACACACACACACACACTTCTGCTTATGCACAGATTTGAGCTCCATCTTTAATCTGCACTCACTTTGAAACAGTCTGAACTTCAAACATTTCGAGATCAAATGCCGTCTCCCTTTATCTTGCTCACAAATTACCTTATCAGAAGTGGCTCGGTTGTAATTTTAAACGAGGTACCAAAAGATTTCAAACTGAGGATGTGGAGAAAGGAGAAAAAAACTAAAAGAAAAAGAACACCTAATTTGGGATTACAACGGGTAATTTTGAACGAATGACATTGCACTAATTGCTCAATTAGCAGTCAAAGGAGCGATTTGCTCAAGCGGTTGGATGACAGACGAAGTGGTTGGATGACAGACGAAGTGGTTCTCGCAGAACAAGGTGTTCTGAATATCTCTGAGGACCGATGCTCACGTTCCTCTACCAGCAAGCCATTCAGGATGGAGACGTGTTTGCATGTCTTTGATGGCTGTGGTGTCGTTGACTTAACATTTCAGTTTGAGATTACAGTTAAAAATGTTTCACAGACACATTTCCTGCACTTCAAAACATAATTTTGATGTGTTGTTTTAATACAAAGTTAGGAGTTTAATTACAAATTAATCTGGGGAAAGGAATTAGCATCATTACCTCGGGGTTTCTAAGCAGAGTTTGAGTCCATTTTGCGGTTTGGAAGTCAATTATTCTGCACCTTAAAATTGCTAATGTTTTGCAGACTTGTAATTATAACAATCAATCTGGATAACATTTCTAAAAATTAGGGCTTTAATAAGCCTTTCAAATCTTAAAGCTTTAAGGCCTTATTTCAGCTACTTCAGCGCAGGCCAATATGACATGATGACAGTACGAGTAAAAGAACTTCGGATTAATTTGCAAGAGACCTGGAAACTAAAATCTGTAAAATGTTTTAATTGCTTTTATTTCTTGTTAGCCTCCCTAAAACGACAGGACATAGAGTCTCTATATCATGTTCTGGGTCTGAATCGGGGTCTCCTGCAATGGTACCATGTGGTTCTAGCAATAGGCTAGATTGATGGTCCAAGCCTAACCTGAACTTGAGCCAAGATTTGGTTGGGTCGGGCTTCTGTGGCACATTTGGTTAGCCTAACACAACCAGCAAAGATAAGATCAAATGTAAACGCACAATATAATGGCGTCTTCACACCATATCGATTTGAGCGTCTGGTTTACATTCAAAGTCTATGTGGAAGCGCATCAAGAGCGCGTCGAGGCACGTTTTGTGCACATACTCAAAATGTGTTCATTGTAAAAGCAGCATGTTGGTCTACGTATAATAGTCTAAATAGGTGATTAGGTATTTTGTTGAAGAAACAGGAAAGCCCTCGAGGAAAGGTGCAGAAGCTCATTAGATTTCAATGAGTGCAGAGCACTGGGCTTCAGTGCGTGGACACCCTCGCTCAGGGTTGAGCAATCCCGGTCCTGGAGGTCTGGTGTCCTGCAACTCTGAGATGTCTCCCTGGTCCAACACACTTGAATCCAACAGCTGAATCACCTCCTAAGTGGAGTCAAGTTCTCCAGAGTCCTGCTAAAGACCTCATTATTTGACTCAGGTGTGTTGAAGTAGAGATGCATTTAAAAGTTGCATGAGACAGGCCCTCGAGGTCTGGAGTTGCCCACCCTGCCCTAGCCTATTGCGCTCCTATCAGTCGCACATCATAGAAGATTTGCACTTGACTCACTGTGGTTACAACAATCAACAACATGGAGCTGGAAGACGACAAAAGCTAAAAACAAAGTTTAATTATTATGCTCTCAAAATTAAAGTAATAAAGTCTTACCAATGCCCATTTGCCCAATAGCACACATACAAACATGAGCAAGACAACTTTGAAACGGCACAGTGAGACTAACTAGAGATGAACCGACATCAGTAGAATGATGCATGCCTGTGAAACAGCTAAATTAACTTTTTTTGTTGTTTTTTTTTTTGACAGAAATGACAACCGGGGAGAAAGAAAGGCTTAAGCAAGAGGAACTGGTGGGTTACAGGACAGCACCGCAGAGGGAGAAGCACAACACCGAAGCTCATCATCCAGGATTGTGTTCAGAGATCAAAGAGAACTCAAAGCTTTGAAAGTTTTAATTAGGCCCGTCTAAAGCCTCGCTGCCTCTCTCTTTACCCGCTTTCTGACAATGAGAAGAAGAAATAACACGCGATGCCTGTGTATTTCTGGTTTCAAAGACTTGGCTCCTTCTGACATCCGCTGTGGTACTGAGCTGTACAGTTCAATAGGGAGTGTAGAGCAAGCGTTTCCCACTGGAGCCACTTGTGGCCCAAATTAATATTCTCGCAGAACAGTGACACGCCGCGAATGCTAAATGTCAGCCTCACAACGTCTGCTTCAGGAGCCTGTGGACAGGTGGTGCACCTGAACACCACTTCCTCTCAGTAGGTTTCTTATTACGTTGGTGACATGTCTAAAAACGTGTTTTCCACTGAAAACGTTAAGAAATGAAGGGCGTTTTGTGAGATATCAGGCGCTGTCACATCTTTGAGGCACTTTGCCGTTCAGAAGTATCCATGCCTTTGCAGAGTTGAGATATATTATGACCTGGACCCAACCTGAAATTTAGGCATGTTTAATAAGCCTACAGTACAAACAGCATGGAGAAAACTAACGAAGAATGCACAATATAAAGTCGTGTTAATCTACTTATTATAGTCTAAATAGAGGAGTCGGTAGTTTAACCTGTTGAGGAAAGTGTGCAGAAGTTCATTGACAAGAGCAGCACAATGTGAACTCTGCCCTGAGGATTTGCATCTGACTCACCCTGCTGTCACAACAAGCGACAAAATGGAGCCGCAAGACATTAGACAAAAGCTAAAAACGGGAGAGTTTACAAGACTTGCTCAAATGGTGGTCTGAAAAATGAAAGCAGTAAAATCTGAATTAAAATAAAATGTTGGGTTTGGGTCTATGATTAAAATGAATCATTGAGGTTGGATCAGGTCAGACACGATGTCTAAGGGCACGGGCCGGGTCGGGTTGAATATTTCAGACCATTTTATTTGTCACTCTCTCATTAACTGTTAGAAAATCATCAAAATTATGAGAACTAAAGCTGCTAAAATTTCAGCGTTTGTCTAAATAATCAATATTATGTGTTTCACACGGTGATGAATTTACTGGAATAAATGAACTTTTCATTAATATTCTAATTTATTGAATGGATCTACTGAGATTAAGTTGGACACTTAAAGCAAATGTAAATTATTTTAGCTTAGCATATCCAAGTACGGAAAGCTAATATAAGTGCATGCCACACTTTTCAGGTTTTTATTAATGAAACCTTTGTAAAACCTTTATTGTTCAACTACTTTGTGTAGATAAGACAAAGGAAAGCTAATCAAATGTATTAAAGAATGTGGTTGTACTGTACTGGCACCGTAGCTATAGCAACTAGTGTGATGAACCTGGATGATTAAGCTAAATCAGGGGTGGGCAATCCTGGTCCTGGAGGGCCAGTGTCCTGTAACTCTTAGATGTCTCCCTGGTCCAACACACCTGGATCCAACAGCTGAATCCTCTCCTCTGTTCAGTCAGGTTCTCCAGAGTCCTGCTAACGACCTCATTATTTAACTCAGGTGTGTTGAAGTAGAGATGCACCTAAAAGTTGCATGAGACCAACAGAGGCCTGGAGCTGCCCACCCCTGAGCTAAATGCTCCCTTCTGTCAGGACATGGCTTCTGTGTGTTATCAATCAAAAACCCGACTGTCCTCCACCCATCGCCGGGTGTGTGTCTGAGTGTGACGAGTAGGAAACTGGACTGCGACCTTTCCATGCGTGTGATCGGCCGAATGTCAATCCCACATCAAGATCTGGGCTTTCCTGTCTCGCCTCCTCCTTTGCTGCTGCTTTTCACACATCAGGCCGAAGCAATTGACGCTCGTCGTGAGGAATGTTAGCCCCATTTACAGTAACCAGGCTTCTTCTGCTTCTTCTTCTATCTCCTCTTCCTTATTTCCCACACCTGGTCAGGCCTCATCAAATCTGCCAAGAGAAATCTGGCAGATTTCTGGGGGTTCAGCGCTCATTTTCTCTCCTCCATCCCCTCACCCTGCCTTGTCCCTGTCTTTTCCTCTCATTTCCTCCTGTCTGCCCCAGGTGCTGTTTTCCCCCTCTCCCTTTTCTTTACTTTTCTTTTCTTTTCTAACATGCTCCACACTTCCTCTTTCTCTCTGCCTTCCATTTTATGTCTCCATTATTATCTTTCTGCACCTTGTTCCCTCTGATGCCGTCTCTTCCTCCCTCTCCTCGCCTGTCTCTCCCTCCCTCTTTATCTGTCTCCATCTCCTCTGGCTCCCTGCATGTTTCACTTCATCACTGCCTCCCCTCCACCCTCCCACCTCCTCCCTGTTGCTGCTTCAGCTGGTGGCATGTTAAAGAGCTGCTGCACAGAGGTGGATGAAATCTAACATGACAGATGCCACGAATGTTGCAGGAAGCCAAATGGCTTCTGTTTTTTTTTTTTTTTTGGATGCGAGGGGAGCTTGCATCCAGGAATAACTTCCTACTTATTTCCTTTAACACGAAACCTGAAGGTTGTTTGCTATAAATAACCAGCCAATGAGGCGGCTGAGAACAGCTTGAACTGACATGGCAACGGGCTTATCTTCTTATTTTACTTCTGAATAACTTCAACAGAAAAGGAGACGTAGGGATTAAAGACAATTTTAAGCCATGATTTCGACCACAATTAAGATATTTAGCTGCAAATCAAAGGACGTAGCTTCAAATCTACATTTGAAAGTTCACTTTCAAAGTTCACGCAGTGGCCCCATGGGTTTCCAGAGAAAACCCTTCAAAGGGAATCTTTGATACCGATGCTAAACGTATTTCATAGTCCTCCGAGAAACTCTAATTAGTAAGAAAGAAAACAGGATTCCAGATCGTTATTCCTAACAGATTCTGCTTTAGAGACTATTTCTGCTTCCCGAGCTGCATTTTCTTTCATTATGTTTTAGATAAAGTGCCATGATAAAAAAAAAAGTAATCTGGAGTCATGTTACACACACACACACACACACACACACACACACACACACACACACACACACACACACACACACACACACACACAAGCAAATGATGTTAGTATGAGAAGCATAGAGTTAATTCAGAGTTCTGGTTGTTGCTGCAGACTGCCGGCCAGCTGGCTGAAAGAAGGCTGCTTCTTCTAAGTTTTCCATCACATATCAAGAGGATGAACTCAACAGTTTGGAAACATCGGTATAGAAAGCACAAACAAGAAAAGCACGACCCATCAAATTTGCTGACGAAACTGGTGGTTTCTTTCTTACGTTTTCAGTCGTGTCTTTAAATTAAGATCAAACAGACAATAAATAGACAAACAAAAATCAAGACGTAGTGGTATTTTAGCAGCATGATAATTGAGGAAATGTTATCTTCTTATACGTTTCTTTACATAAATACCATGATGTTGTGTTTTAACAGAGTGAATACAGATTATAACATTTATCACCCCGTCTCTCTTCTGTACTGACACTCGGAGTGAAGCTGGCCTGAGCAGCTCTAAAAAAACAGATGGTGAGACAGAAGTAGGCCAAAATGAAGGGACTGCAGATATTGCCGAGCATAAATAATAAATACGATGGTGAGAAGAAATGGAAAAGAATCAGAAAGATGCACATGAAGATAAATTAAAGCTGAGATTAAAAAAAAAAAAAAAAAAGCTGGAGAAAAGTGCAGAAAAACAGAAGCGAGGCTGAAAAGCCCACACTGAAAATGGTCTTGGAAAGATAAAAGAGTGCAAAGATTGGTGGGGGGCGAAGGTGCAGCAGGCAGGCGGGAGGGAGCCGGCAGCGCCTGTTTCCAACATGACTGGGGAACACGGAGAGAGGGAAATAAAAGGGGAGGAAGGGAGGACGCTACAGGAGATTATACTGAGCGTCGTACAGAAAGCCAGGTCCCACAGGCCTCAGCAGAGCTGCGATCCCAAAAGCGTAACCTCTTCATCTTTCAGCAGCTCCCTCGACATGACAGCTTTACCCATCTCTGGACCCCAGAGGAGCAGCACAGACATGCTTGTTGCCCAAACGAACTCTCTGCAGCTTTTCCGCACGCCACCCACATCCAGAGCGGAGAACGCGGCCAGACGGAGAGCTTCTGAAAAGCCTCCGCTCACTCAGCCCGAAGAAGCTCGAACTGTTTCATTTTCAGTCCATTAGGAGGACCGCGACAGAGTTTGCAAAAGGGAAGGAAAGTTTAAGTTGAATATATTCTGTCTGAAAAGTGTGGAGTGCATTTATGTTTCAGTTACAGCTGCAGGTCCCTGTGTAGACATTTTATTTTTCTTCAGATTGGCTCGGTTTCAGTCCGATTAGATGAAGAACAGCAATTTTCTATTACATTTGGTTTCAGACTTTGACTGAACCACTGTAAAAGTTTTTTTTCCCCAGTGCTTACCACAGTAAATGTTCCCAACCAGCTTTTCTGTCCCAGATGAAAAAAACTCAGGATGTGCGTTGATGCAGCATTGGGTAGTGGTTTGTTTCAACAAAAGTGCTTCAATTATATTCTGTCCCCACAGCATGACGCTGACACCACCATGTTTTACACAGGATGCTGCATGTGTGGTTTTGGTTTCATCTGACTATCTAACTAGTTTCTGCTTTATAAAAGCCAAACCACCACTTTAAAGTTTATTGTGGCTTTTTCCTTCACCTGAATGATGAGGGGGGTTTTGTTTATTGGGGGGGAGAAGCGGGGGGGTTTGGCTTTTCCTTCCAATTCACAAGTCTGCTTTTCTTTGTATTGCTCTCGCACATAAAATCTCTAAAATTACAGCAAAGTTTGAGTTTTGCCACTACAGTGAACAGAAAATTGAGCACAAGCTCAGACAAGATCATTTCATTCAGGAAAAACTTGGAACGTACAGTTTGAGCCAACAGCAAGTGTTGTTTGTGAGCATAAAGTTGATCATTTGTAGGGTGTAATGTGACAAAACGGGGAAAGCATCTGCTGTTTGAGGGGCACAATAAAATGCACAAGTTCTTCTCACTTTATTCACATTTTTGTTTTTAGAATTAAGTAACTTATTTTTGTTCTCTTTCCAACTGATTTGTTCAAACAAATTTTTACCTTTAGAATTTGGTGGTGAAAACGTTTTCTACCTTTTGAGTTTTGCTTGGAAAGTTGGGGACAAGCTCAGACAAAGAAAATCACAGAGCGAGTGCAAGCCACAAAACAGAAGGTGTTAAAAACATTTCCAAAAAAGAAGAAAGAAAAAAAAACTAAATAAAAAAAATAGGAAGGTATGAAGCAGTCGACAAGCGATGAAAATATAAGTCAAGAATAAGAGCAGGCAGAGGAACAAACGGCTTCTTTCTGAAGACACTGAAGCAACACAGACGCTGGCGAGTGTGATCGTGTTTCGCGAGAACGCGGTTAAAAAAACGGTCTCATCTGTGAGTAGGCAAAGCAAAGAGACAACCGTTAGAAGACATGAATGAAACGAAGAACTGAAACATCGACTCGGCAGGAAAGACCTCAAAATCCACAGGGAAACTAAAGGGATAAAAAAATAAAAAAAATAGATGAAAAGGCTAAACTGCCGAGGACGGGATCAAGATGTCTGACGGAACATGTGGAGAAAATGAAAAAGCGGCGATGAGAGGATCTGAAGCTGCGTCTCTGTGAACCGGCCTCTGATGTGCGGAGGAAGTTGGTTGGCCTCCGTTTTCTCAGCTCCGTTTCCCGCTCCGTGGAAGAGATGCGCACCGGCAGGCGGCGGTCAGAGTCTGAGGTTCACGTGATCATCCTGAGATTTCATCTCTGCTCGCAAAAAATAAACATTCATGATCTTCCGCCTGAACTCGGGGATGAGCAGGTAACGCGGCATCCTTCCTGTTTCCGTCTGCGCCGGGTGAACGTCTCTCTTTATGAACCAACAGAGACAGATCCTTCAGATTTACAGAATGACCAGTAGTGGACGCTCCGATTGCGCACGACCACCTGATTCCTCCATTTCTGAGCATTTCTGAGCAGCAAAGTTGGGTTTCCCCCTCTGCCAGATGAACACAGTGCACAGAAGTACAAAATCCTCATTAGGAATCGCAATTTCCATAACGTGGTCAAAGCCACTGGTCCATGTAATTACAATTCGCTTCCCATCGTTAATGAGCGCGTGACCCGACCGATGACAGGAGAGAAACTATGACTTGAATGTGGAGGAAAAGATTCTCCATTCTGTTGGATTTCTCTTCAGAAAGCTCGATTTAGAGAAGTTGACCTTTGACCAGTGGGTCGGAAAAATAAAAATACGACCGTTTTTTTTTGCTGTTAGTGCGGAGGACGACACCTTTCTGTGGGGAAGTTGTTCCTGATGGAGGAAGATCCAGCAGATTTTAGTAACACTGAGGTTTTACAAAAATGAAATCTGAGAAAGCAAAAGTAGAGATAAACTAATTTGATATCAACATCTGGATTATGTAGAAAAGAATCTGCATCAATCCTGCACTGCATAACCATCATTGTCACTTGTCCAATTGTTAATACCTGCCCTGTTATACATAAGGGAATGAGATGTTAAAAAATGTCTAATCTTGCATTCCAACTTTTATTTTCACTTTTATAAATACCCCCATCAGATAATTTGGAGGATTTAAATGCGTTTCTGTGTTTTCAGTGATGCAGATAGAGACATCTCAGAAATTTTGATCAGTTTTTTTTTTAAACTTGGCTGTATTTTTGTTTTCAAAATTCTCCTGAATGTAGAAAAAGTTTGCTATTTGTCGTTCTATAGAGAAATCAAACCACATAAAACTGACATGGCCAGAAATTGGCCAGACATCTCCGATATGTGCATTTCTAAAGTCGATCACCGGCAGAACTTTATCCTGTTAAACTAGCATGGGGATACAGACATAAACCAGTTTGAATGAACAAATGTAAGAATTTATCAAAAAATTACAACCCCCCCCTCCCAAAAAAAAAAATATAATAAAGAGTCAAATCACGCATGAAATCACACAACTTGCTTCACCTCTTCCACGTTGAAGAACCGTCCATGTTCTGGCTTGTAAAAATATCTTCAGAGTCCCCGGCTGAAGCTAAAGCAGAGAACACCTGCTGTGAATAAACACAACAAACATCCTTCCAGACGTCCTGCTGGTGCCGCAGAAACGCCTTCGTCTCAACTTAAACCACAGATCAGCCATATTTCCCTTCAAACAGCTGATGCCGAGGTCATGCCTGCTTCTGCACTTCCAGGCAGCTGAGAGTGGCTGTGGAGGGGCAGGATGCAGTGTGTGGGGGGGTGGGAGGGGGGATGGGGATAAGGTGAGGAAACTACTGATGCATTCTGGCGCATTTTCTGCTGCAGCACCCGGGGAATATTATTGGAAAAGTAAGTTCCTCCCTTAAAGGAGGTCCCCCGAGCTGCAGGCAGAGCCTGCCGGGCTCCGGCCCGACGCGCTCCGACAGGAGAGGAGGGGAAGAGGAGCCGCTGTGGGACGTGTGGAAAGTCTACACAGGAAAACTGGAGTGAGATCACAGCAAATATCTGTTCGGGGAGCAGAGAACGAGCCCCACTGCTGCAGAGGATGAGCTTAACGTCCTAATCAAAGCAAGAAACAAACCTTCAGATCACTACTCTCTCCTCACCTCAACCTTTTATTTCCATCTAAAATCATATGAAACTACTGACTCTTTTTGTTTTGTCAAAATAGAAGCTATGTAACCCAGTGAATCTTTGCATTTCAAGCTAAAGGAATCTTACATAAAAGGAAGGATATATTTATTGTTGCCTCTACTAAATATTAGTCTGGTTTTTAAACACGGCACCATTCAGAAGATGAAGTTGTAGATGTCGATGTGAACATCAATACAAGGTTTTTATGTGGCATTTTAGAAGAAATATGATTGGATATTATGAAATAATTCAACAAAGACTCAGTAAACTGTCTGGACTACATCAGCCGATAGTCAGACTGTGGGAAAACAAACAGAGGAGATGTCCAAGGAAGTTTGTTCGCAGAAGAAGTATAAAGAAATCCAAAAATAGATTCTAGGCAACTGCAGAGGTTTTCTCACATTTCCTGACAACAAGACTCACGACTTCATCCACCAGAACAACAAGGAGACCAGAGCGGTTTCAGAGCCGCCAGGAGAAAACATTCATTGTACTGCAGATTAATTACATCATGTAGATTTAAACATTTTTGGTAAAATTGTTGAAGAAAACATAATTAGTTTGGAGTGGTCAAGTCAAAGTACCACAACAGCATGTAGACGGAAGAAAAGGAGGAGTAAGTTTTTGCCAAAAACTTTGAGATTCATCTCAGAAAAAACAAGGACATGTCTGACTTTCAAAAGTCAAAACTTCTCAA
The DNA here is from genome assembly GCA_903067075.1 of Micropoecilia bifurca. Taxonomy (NCBI): domain Eukaryota; kingdom Metazoa; phylum Chordata; class Actinopteri; order Cyprinodontiformes; family Poeciliidae; genus Micropoecilia; species Micropoecilia bifurca. The sequence goes on from CAEGAF010148681.1 coordinate 11,441, forward strand.
CTTTTCAAACTCAGAAACTTCCACGATTTTTTTCTAGAAAATCTCTGATCAATCTCTTTTTTTGGCTTCTTTTTTCCTTCTTTTTTCTACCTACCATATCCTTATTATGCTTATGTACAGACTAAATATAACATAAATGTTGTAATTTTTTTAGGAAAGAAGTGAGAACAGTTTGTAAAAACTAGAAAACAGAAATTGCTGCTCCATAAAAATGTCACATTATATCTAATAATCACAATAAAAACCACCTACATGTCAAATGAAGAATTATTTAACACCATATCAAATATTTAAGATGTGTATGTGCACTGTTAATAGTCCTGAAAATACAATATACCATCTATTTGGAGATAATATTTACATGCAGATTATTGCTAGATGTGTTTGGGAGAAATGGAGGTTTACAGACTTCCATGATGGAGAGGGAGGAGGGGAAACAACCCTGATTTGAATTCATTCCTTCAGCTTTACTGCTTCCATCTGCCTTCAGAGTTGTTCACTTGTACATTAGCCAGACATTCAGCGCCGGCAGCAAAATTCCCACATTGAAATCAGCTGCCTGCTTTAAAACATTTACAGAAACATCTCGCGCTTTCATGTGCTTTTAACGTCTTTTGTCTGTGGAAGACGGGAAAAGACGGGAGCGGGAAAGTGCGGCGCCGCTGCCGCTGCCGCTGCCGCAGCATGTTGGATCCGCTCCGTTCGTTGCGGAGTCGTATTGATTTGTGCTTTTAAAAGCCGCTGCTCTGTCCATGCAGGAAGGAGCCACGGAGCAGGACTGACCTTTATCAAGGTTTGCAGATGCTGGAATTAGCTGCGCGGGCAGGAAGGGCCGCGCGGACAGCCGCCGTGGCGAGAGGCGGGCGAAATGGGAGCGGTGACCCATATTGACCGCGACCAGACCGCGTCCATTTCTCAAGAGCAAATGTTTTATTTATACGTCTCCTGACATGGATGGACACATAAGCGACTGCGGCACAAAGCTGAGACAATTAACGGAACCTCCGGTTGCGTTTATAGTGACCAATTTGGAAAATAAATTTGCACAATGGAAACACGGCAATTTGAAAAAATAAAATAAAAAAGGTTCTGCCTTTAGGATGTGTTTGTCTTTTTTTTTTTCTTTTTTGCCGATTCGAAATTGGTTTATTTTGCAATGGAAACGCTTTTTTCGCATCGCACTAATCACATGAACAAAAAAAAAAAAACAACCGGACGTCGCCAGTGGCGCAAACAGAGAACACCAGTTTGAGGATGATGACGCGGCGTGTTTTCCATGACGTCACGAGAATTAACTTAACCAACCTTAGTCAGGTGTGATTTTAAATTGCAACTGCAAAATTGTGGGAGTTTTATTTATTTATTTATTTTTTTACATCGGCGGGAATATCGTTTTTACTTCATGTGCTTCATCATTGGCTTCTCTTCTGCTACGTAGTAGTTTTGCAACCATGTAAAATTTTGCTCTTTTTGCCTTGTCTTAATACTTAGATTTTATTAGTATCAATATTTTTGAAGAGTCTTCCTTTTAACAAAAAAAAAACAGTTAGCATCTGGCTTAAAGACCTTCAGACTACTAGACAAACACTTACTTTTTTCTTAAAATACACCAGAATTAACAAGCTAGTAATGCTAATGTAAGATGCTAAAAAGGTTTAGATGTCAGCTCCAAATCATTTTGTTTTAAAACATTAAAACCCCAAAATGTGCAGTCGTCAATACACACCAAAACTAAAGAAAAGATATAAATCCTGTTTAGTGGGAAAGCTAACTATGAATTGTATTTCCTAAAGAAAAAACGGTATTGGCACAAAAAAAAATCAAAGAAACATTGTAAATTGGAAATAATTCTCTTTTTAAGAAAATCTCTTTGGGTTTATTTTCAATGAGTTAATCTTCTATGTTTTCAGGCGTTAGGAACAACATACTCTAAAAAAAGTTCATAACTGCTTGTTTTAATAGTACAAACCCCAAGTAAATCAGTATGTATTCATTTGCACCATGGAAACTTGTCTTAGCACTAACAGAGTGTTCCCTGTCTTTGCTCTTCGGGGTACAGCCAATAGGTGCCCAAGAAAATTAATAGGGTTGCTGAATTGGCTGCTTTGAAAACACCAGAAAATGGCATGTCAAGTTGCACTTATCCTTGCTATTTCATCCTCCCAAGCCGTATTTTCCTTCCAAAATTATTTTAGATATGCTCAACAAAAAAGTCAGCAAATATTTTTGGAGTGAAGTTCCACAGAAACATTTGTGGATATGCGACTGGGGAAGACTCTCCAATGATTAATGTTGAGTCATCAACACTCCAGGGTCACAAAATTTAAAGAAGCCACTTAATATATGCCTCTCCGTCCCTTCTTTGTTGGCAATGCTTGGCTACATAAAGTGGGCTATTAAGGACAGATTTGCTGCTGTTTCAAATCTAATATCGACAGGGGCAACCTTGAGACCCCGTCGGTCCTGCAGGTTTGATATTCCTGCAGTTATTGTTGGTTCTTGGCTGCGTTGATTCCTCAGAGGTAGCAGATCTCAGTGTTGGAATCTCAGTGCATGTACTGACAGTACAGATACTTTCCTGGGGTTTTTTTTGTTGCTTTGTGTGTGTGTGTGTGTGTCTTTTGTTGAGTGCTTTGTCTTACTTTACTGTCAAAAATTGCTTTTAGTTGTAAGGTTCTGTGATAGTCTGCTCTTCTTCATCCACTGCCATGAATTGCAGGATGGCTGTCACACACAGATCACGTCGATAGCTGAGCCGTTTTGTTGTTCGTCGTCGTTAATCTTAATTTGTCTTTGGTGTCTCATGAAGTATCCCAAAGGTTATGGACAACCTACAGATATCAGCAAGTTAAAAATAGAAATCTCCTGGCATAAAGCAGGAACATGATTGAAGGCAGCATCAGAATGCCTGCACTGTGTACTCACAGACTGGCAGACACTAATTCAAGAACCATATCTGATACCGCGCCGCGCTCGGGTTTCAGGCCCGGGACCATCACAACATTCACTCTGAGCCGGGCTTATCCCTGTGATTTTTTTTTTTTTTTTTTATAAAAATCAACGTTTCCATTATAGTAGTTTTCCCTCTTAGAGGGTTTTTATTATTTGTTATTTTTTTATGTTTCAGGTCATCAAACAAATTCTGACCGAAATAATGTGAATAAATATTTTTCGATTATAGCTCTTAAAGAGAAACTGGAATGAGTGCAACAATGAAACCAAAGTTCAAAAACCAGAAACAACCGGATGGATTTGTCCGTAATTCTGAATATTCTTACTGAAAATACTAGAAATCTGTTTTATTTAAACTACATTCAAACTATGACGAAGAAAACTGAATAATACTACTGAAACAAATCCAACAAATTACAGAAATAAAACAAAAGACGACAACTAAAAGTAGAAAGACGTCATTTCAGAGAGACCAGGGACTATAAGGCCAACCTTAAAGAAACAACAGAACGCAGCAGCCGCGAATATGATAAGCTGAGCTGAAGACGATCCAGGCGGTGTCAGGGGACCGGCTGCAGGCGGGTAAGGTAAGCCCCGTGGGTCCATTCTGGGATATATGGAAAAGTGCTGGCTGGGGGGAAAGCTGCCTCGCTCAGCAGGACGAGGATCAGAGTAAACATGTGTCCTGTCAGTCATGATGCCAGGAGGCGGTAGCGCCTTACACATTCCACAAATACCCAAGGAAACATTTCAGGAAAAGACTTCGGCGCCTAGAAAAGGTCAAAAATCATGCGTTTTATCGTCGGCGTAATTATAAATCTTTAAAGGTTGCATGTGAATGCAGAGGACGATTCGTTCCCCCTCACGACCACGAATACTCCGAGTGATTCTGGTCCGTCTGCCGCGCACCACTCATTTGTTTAGGAATCCATCAGCGCTTAGTTAAACATCGGCCTCTCCAGGGATGGAGCTTCTCAGCTGTGTTATCTTCTCCGGCTCAATAAGGAAACACAACCTGGCAACCTTTATTACTTTAATATTCTCTGCAGCTTTACACAGGCAGCTCCCAGCCTGGAGATAGTTTTCTCAGGAGGCCTAAATGTTAATCGGAGTCATCAAAAAGACTAAAACCCTCCTCCCGCATCTACAGCCCTCCCCCCCAAAAAAATGAACTTTATTTTATTAACAAAGCTATCTCTGGGCTGCACACTGTCTCACCTGTAGGAGAATATGAATCCTTTGAGAATGTATGGCGAGGCACCGTCCCCATTAGCAACACTTAATCCTCCTTCTATGAGCCACTAAAGGGAGGAGAGGCATTTAATTATCATTATCTTTCTTTATGTGGACTTAGCAGCGAAACCACCAACAGGAATTTTAATTTGTTGTCATTTTATTGTTTTCATACCAAACAGGAGTACAACCCAGTGAGAAATCATTAAAGGCGTTATTTAACATTGTATATTTCCCAAGACATGGGGTCATTTTAAAGCACAGCCAAGTGACTACTGCTGCATATATAAAAAACATTTAGAAAGAAAATTCAGTGTCCATAGTAGCTGTATCTGACCCCGTGAAATTGGCCTCGGTCTCTTTAAGACCATCCTACGCTTTCGGACACTCCCCCTTCAGCACGTCGTCATGACAGCGCACGCCGCCTTCAGCACGTCGTCATGACAGCGCTGCTTCATGATGCCATTTATATCCGTTTTAGGAGTGATGTAGTTCAACATCCGTGCCATTCCGCCAGGCTAAGGCTGCGTTCACACTACAGCCTGAAGTGACCCGATTCAGGTTTTTTTTTTTACGTAATTCAACCTGTATCTGATCTTTTTCACAGGTCGGATTCTTTTCGAATGCGACTTGGGCCACTTCGAGTATCCAATAGTATCCGATTCAAATGCGACATAACATCCAGGTCGCATTCATTCGACCTGAACATCACTGATACTAGACAAACGTCACTTTTCTGAGTCCTGATGCGCAAGTGGGAAGAATAACAACCATAATGGACTATGACGAGGATTAAGTTGTTTATATGCTGCTCCGGTCGAACAGCAACTTTAAAATCGTAAGCTATGCTCCACCATTAGCATCCATGTTTACTTTCGCAAACACTGAGCATGTGCTCTGTGTGTGATGCTATTGCGCCCTCTGTTGCCACACTTTCATGTCGTTTGCAGTTCACACTGGAGAACTATACAGGCTGGGTGAACGACCACTGCAAAAAATCGGAATTGGGTCACTTCAGGCTGCAGTGTGAACGTAACCTAACGCTATTTGCTTCTGCCGCTAGGCAACATATTAAGTTCGGCACCCCCGAATGGTTGCCACGGGAGATGCAAGGATTCCTTAAACATGTATGAAAGAGTCAAAGCATGTGTTTGATGACAGAATGCCATTTTCTACTAAAATATTAGCACACCAGCTGAATGAATGCAAATATGTGCCTTCGGTCACATCTAATAAATTAAAATATGTGTTCTTATGAGATTCACAGATTAAAAGTGCCTTTGGAAAATAATATTTTGTTCCCGAAACAGACATTCTTTTCATTAAGCCCACATTTCTGTTAAAATATTTTTGTTTTTTTATGGTCTGATGTAATATGTTAATCCTAAATGTCATATTTTTTATTAGCTGTAAGTGGAAAATCATCACAGTTAACAAAATAAATGCTGGAAAACATAATTCTGCGTGTAATTAATCTTTAATGTTAATGAGGTAAATGAAGTTTTTGATAATATTGTGATTCATTGAAAATAATTGTGTGGTATCATCTTGGGCCGTGTTATGAGATGAGTATAAAAACATGGAGGAATAAAATACCAGCTTACACAAAGATCCAATCACCTAAAACACAAAAGCAACAATTAACTAAACTACTGAAAGCAGACATTTACGTAAACTGCATACAAATACACACAACCCTTTAGCAGTCTTATATGTGGTCGATAGCAAAAGAACCAGCAAAATGAGGTGCTAAAGGGAACCAGATAGAGAGCATTGTGTGATCTAATTGTGCTGAAGGGCATTAAACACTCGACCTCTTCTCACACGCGGCGGCTCTGCCTTCATCTACTCACTACGATGGCTTCACACCAAGAACTGTTTTAACCTTGTAACAGAGGAACTCCTTCTGGCAAGAGAAAATATAACATTTCCCTGGTTAAATATGAATGTAGGGCAGCGGAGGCAAACACGTTTTATAACAATCTTTGTGTCCCACAGAGAGAGAGAAATGACTCTGAGGAGAGGGTTTTAGGTTACAGAAGAACCAACGAGGTAATTTTGTCTTCTGTGAATTTTCGAAATATTCCTTTTCCCTGAGAAAATTAATATTTTGGAAATGTTCCTGTCAAACTTTTGGCATGATTGTGGATAAAGTGGTACTCTATAGCAGCTTTTTTATTGGTAAAAAAAGATCATTCTCTCTCTCTTTTTTCATTTTTTCTATAATTTAAGAGTGCTGGAAATGTTGGAAACTCTGCAAAAGCGCAGCTCAACCCCAGATCCGGTCGTTTATGTGGATTGCAGAGATATGGTTGCATTATATTAAGAATTAAACTGAATTAGTTCCACCATATTTTGATTTATATTGCATCACACTTATTCAATAGTTTGTTTATTTTTTGCTTAATATCACAGCGAGTTTTTTTTTTTTGGCATAATAGTTCCTTGTTTAAGAATACTGTCTCTATAATAACTTTGGTTATTAGGCCTTGTATCTCTTTGCAGTGAGAATGTCAATGACTGTTTTTAATCCGTTATGACAATTCTTTAGATTGGAGGGCAGTGTGTTGCTTTTTGATTTCTTTTAGTCTCACTTTGTCAGATTGGGTCTCTTTGGTCATTCCTTGATTTTTACTAGTAACACCTTAATCAGGCTATTGAACCTCAACCCGAAAAATATGATTAATCAGAGCTAATTCATGATTTGGATAACTTTTTCTCTTAATAGAATCTTCTCTATTTACTCAAGCTATTCAGACTAATTAGTTGAATTGTCTTCAGGCAATTTGTTTACATTTTTTTACTGGATTAACCTCTGCATTGATATATATTTATATTCTGTTGAATCAATACAACAGGCTAATTTTATTTATAGAGACATCTACTATTTAAAAGAAGAACTGTGGTGAGTGAAAGCTGCTGAAGGTAAGACAGGAACAGTGGTGATACTCATCCCAGAACTGGGTCGTAAATATACCAAACCAGCAGTACATCTGAGCCTGAAGTATGTAGAAAGACTGGGAAAACAACTAGCACTGCTTCATCAAGTGGTATGCAAAAAATTACAAAGATAATTCATAGGGAAATTGTATTATTAGAAATAAAGGTTTTATCTGTAATGTGTAACATGGTTTTTAAAATAATTCATTTCTAACAGTCGATATTTACACAAAAGGTCTTTTAAGACATTCTCCATTTGTGTCAAAATTGATACAAACTGATTCATTGTAATGCACAGCAGCCGAGTCCAGAGAGAGACGTTATCTTTTTCTCTGCTAATAAGTAACCCTGCCACTGAACACATCGGTTATTAACTACACCGCTTTTCTAAGGAACGACAAGTGTTCCTCAATAGCTCTCTGTAATTTCGTCATTTTTTTCTCCCCCTAAATATCCAGCAAATTATTATGCAGTCTGATTATATTCAAGATCTCTCAGAGTTAACCAATTACATCTTGCCTTTTTTTCCTTGGATTTACATCCTCTGGGTAGAGAAGTGCAGCACTATGTGAGACTCTAACATTCAGCACGATATGCAACACAGCAAGCAGATCGATAAACCATCATCATCACAACTGCATCACCACATCTCCTCCCTGTATTCCCTCAGCAGCCTTCAGGTCCAACCCAAAAGACTCTCCCATATAAATCAAGTAAAAATCCAGAGTGCTCAGCAGGTACCTGGAGCATGCTGATCTCCCAACACTCATCCCTCTGCCATTGTTCTCCAGGGCTGTCTCAGCCCTCACACTGCAGCCCAGTCTCTGCCAGTTAGGTCCATTTGGTAGAGAATGGGGGAACAGCAGACACTTGTCTCTGTGGTTAAGTGGCTGTAGGTCAACATGTACAACACGAGTGCCTGCAAAGGTGCATTCCAGAGAAGCCAGAAGCCAAGACTACATAACATACCCGCTTTACGTAAGACATCATTACCAATCACAGCATTTTTATTGACGGCTCCGCTCAGAAGAAATTAAACCTTCACGTGTCATAATTCATTTCAACACCATCAAACGCAAAACACTGTCACACACTGATTATATAAATCAAAGCCAGACCTTTGACCTTGGAAGTAAATCTTTCTTCTAAGTAGGCTTCTATCTATCCGCTCTGTTTTTTTGTCAGAGGAAGTTGACAAGGCATGAGGAGAACCTGGGGAAAAAGGGAAACGTGCAAAACTCCGGGAATGGAGAAAACAAAGCAGCAGGGAGTTGAAGGGCAAAGAGAGGGTTTACTTCAAGACTTCCTGTTTCCACACTTGCATGGAATCTCCAGCACGTGAAAAACATGTTGCTGTCAAAGCTGCCTAATGAGAGGAAAACTCTCCACACAGAAAAAAACAAGCGTCAAATGAGTGTGTTTGCTGTCTAACTAACGAGAGAAAAACAGAGAGTCAAAGTTCACAAACTTTTGAGTGGAAACGCCACATAAATAGGTACGATTTGTATTATTGTATGTCAGAGAATGAGCTGAGCCTTTGGAGCAAAACAAAATGCCGTTTCCAGCAGACTGCTAAAGAGCACTAACACTTAAATCTTATGCATGATTAAATGCAATATAAAATAGAAATTAAAATTGTCGAAGAAATAATTCTCAAGTTATATTATTTAATTATGATTCCAAAACACATTGTATTTTTGATCTAGAAGCCTTGATCCGTAACAATCAGCCACTGACTGGCTGATTGTCAGCCTGATGTTTGGGTGACATCAGGCTGATGCTTTATTGAACATCAGCCAATAAAACTTAGTAGAAAACCAACTGCTCCAAAAACAAGAGGATTCTTCTTACCAGGTCTCGTCGTTTTTGAACTCAAGTTCTCCATAGGTGTCTTCAAAGTCCTCCCCTCCGCCTTTGGCAAGTCCCTCCACTGTGCGATAAGGCACAATGACAGTTCCCCTTGCTCCAGAAGTCCTCAGCACTTTCACTTCCATAATGCCGATGCTCTCACTGATGTGAACTGAGCCACTCTCAAACGTGAAAATGCCTGAATGATCATCATCCAGAATAGTCACCGTAGCCACAGTGCGAAATCCTAGGATGGCCTTTGGGTATGGGAGGCTGTTGGCAGACAACACCTCGTCTTCAGTTTCCAAGACCCGAAGATTATTGAGACGCACAAAGAAGTGCTCGTCCTCTTCAAAGATGTCATCGTCTATGATGCCAATGCTTATTTCTTTGATTATTTCCCCTGGTTTGAACACCACCGTACCCTCTGTGAACTCATAGTCTGCTCCAGCATTAGCCGAGCCATCTTCTGTTTTATAATCCACGTAGATCGTCTTGTTGATGTCGCCACCCTTTCTAGTGACAGTCAGGATGGCAGCACCGCAGTTCTCAAGGCACTGGTAGGCAGCAGGCTCAAATGCTATCCGGGACACGTACTCTTCGGGTTCCTCCACGTGCACCTCTTGTACACTGGCGCTCTTCTTTGCTTGTTCTGCTACATGTTTCTTTAGGATATTCCCAGCGCCTGTCATCATTCGAGTGGCCTGGATACGGTAGAAGGCACGGCTCTTTTGCTGATGTGAAAGAGCGAAGTAATTAGCCATCTCAACCAGCTGATCAAGATCTTTCTCTGGGTGCTTCTGCTTTAGGTCCTTTAAGATACGAATCATATCCCGACGAGACTCATCTACCTCTTTGCTTTCAATCAAACCAATCAGATTACTGGTTGCACTTCCATCCATAAAGTGAGAGTTGACCATCTTGCCGTCCATCTCAATCCCTTTGGAGCGTTCTGTTTCCGTCTCAATAATGACACCCCTGTGTTTGTCAGTGCGATATTTCTTATGCATAAATTTGTAGAAGAGCAGTCGTCTGTCTGCTACCCAGGCGAGTAGGACGCATATGGGAAAAAAGGATAGTGTGACCAGGCCTTCCCAGACCTGGACTACATTAGGAGAAAAAACAGCCAGGATCATGTAGAGCCAGATGTAAGCAAAGATGCTCCAGCCTGCTGTGACAAAGAAAACTCTCAGGTGTTTGACCTTGCGCACTTCACCTTGGGGAATGACGGACACACAGAGGCCAATGATGACAAACATATTGAAGGCTGCACTGCCAACAATTGTCGATGGACCAAGGTCACCAGATTTGAACTCATGTCCGCAAACTTCAATCACAGAGAGCAGAATCTCGGGGGCAGATGAGCCTAAGGCCATGAGAGTAAGGTTGGAAACTGTTTCATTCCACACCCGAATTGTGGTGGTCGTTGTTTCCCCGTTGGGCCTTTTGATGACAATTTCTCTTTCTTGGGAGGTGATGACCTCAATGGCTGCCATGAAACGGTCGGCAATGATGGACACACCAAGAAACATGTAAATCATGGCCACAAAATAGACAATGACCCGAGCAATCTTGTCTCCCATGGATGGATCCTCAGGATACCAGATGGGGAGGATGATCCCTGTCTGACATTTTGAGTTGCCCTTGCAGGTGGCATTGTTGGGGCTAAGTAAAGGGCTCGGCGTAGTCCGGGCCTCTGTACAAAGGAAAGCTACGGCCACAGAGACCAGTCCTAACCAGAGGCAGGCTGATGTCCCTGGTTTTAGAGGCCTTGAACCCTCCATGCACCCTTCTTCGTCTTAAGGGGCCTTGCAACACTAACAGTCCCTCTGGGATCCAGCACTGGGCTGTGATTTCTTCCACCCACCACCTGCCAAAGAGAAACAACAGAAAACACATGAGGGTTATAGTGTAGCTTTTTGACGGAAGTGCAATGTGTTCAGCATCACAATAGTAACAATATTCAGACAAAGACAACTACGATGAAACAATATCACCACGTTGGATTCTTGTTGGATTTGTAATTAATAATGATTACAGACCTGCACACATACTTGGAATGCAGTGTGCATTTATTGATTAAATTGAGAGTGAATGGAGAGTGGCAGTGAGCAGGAATTCTCTAGTATTGTCACAGATTCTTAATTAGATTTTGGCGTAGGCACTAACATGAAAAGACTTTGATTTCAACTTTTTCATTGCAGCTCTTGCTGTGTTTAGGCTTGATGTCCAGTTGTAAGGCCAACCTAAGTCTCAAGCCTTTAAGCTATCTTAACGGCTTGAGACTTAGGTTTTCTTTCAGTATTGACCTGTATTTAGCTCCATCCATCTTCCCTTCAGTTCTGACCAACTTCTGTGTTGTGTCAATGATGCTGCCACCATAGTGTTTTGCTATTAGTGTGTGTGTGTGTTGAGATGACACCAGTTTTGCTTGTAGGCTGAAAATCTTAACATCAATCACATCTGATCAGACACCCTCTGTCTACACCTTTCCTGTGTTTCTTAAATAATGAAAATTATGTTGTTTCCATTGTGATTTCAGTCTTGATTATAATACTAGAGGTTACCAGTGAGGTAGAAAATGAAGATCTTCACACACAATTTTTTTGGACCTCAAAGCAATATTTCGTGAACAAAGTATAACTGAGTTGTGTATGTGAATCCAGTGGTGCAGATTGTTTGAAATCTCTGGGATAGCACTTGGGTGGGTCAGAAGAAAAAATGACTCTCTCAGCAGTGCTACTGAATGAAGAACTGTCCCAACTGTGAGAGCGTGACAACAAGCTGAAACACAAAAGCTCATCAAAAAGCACCCTGAAACTTAACACAATGATAGAAAGCAGCTTTTTAGTTCAAACATACAAATTCATAAAAGCTCAATCAAAGCATCTAATGCACTTCTTAGACCCTTAATGGTAAAGACTTAAGTCTTCTTTTAATGCTAATGGCTGTGGCAGGAGGAGAGTAATGAACACTTGGCCATCCTGAACTTAATACACATTCTAACAGCTGGGATTTATTGCAAAGACTATCACCTCAGCTATGTCTGATTATTTAGTGTTTCTGGACAGTGTGAACTCTCCATGCCCACCACGGCACTTCAGGATCCCTGGGGCTCACAGACTGTGAAGTCTCCGTTTAAGTAGTCACCTAAGAGACATACAAAGTATTGCAGGCAACAATTGTGTCCTGAAATCAGTAAAGGATTTCAGTTTTTACTAGTCTGACACTTGTTTCTCTTTACTTTGGTTGAGCTAAATCTGCATTTACACAGTCAGTGCATATAAAAATGCATCTCTGTGTTCAGATACCGGGTTGAAGCATTGGTTACTTTGGGAAACATTCCAACAATGCATCACATATTATCTTTTTAGAGCAATGTCAATGCTTTTTTGACATTTTTAGTGCCTTTTTGACATTTTTAGTGACATATATATATATATATATATATATATATATATATATATCTATATATATATTTGTTGGGGGGGGGGNCCCGCCCCCCCCACACTCTAATGATAGATTTCAATAAACACACCAGGAGGAGGAAAGAAAAGAATGGGAGTGAATTGCAGCCCATGCTGGAGACGAGGAACTTGTATTTTCCTGAATCAGCAGAGCCATCACTGTGGACTGCAGCCAGCTATACAATCCCTGAGAGAATCGGCAGTGCAGAGCACAAACAAAAACAACAGGGGAGGAACTGTGTGAATGAGGTGTGACTTATCAAAGCAAAGGTTGAGTTTCGCACAAAAAAAAGTTTACTTCTTGGAAATTGATGAGGATAAAATGAAGGCATTGTGTTTTCCTTATCCACTATTTTTAGAGAAACAGAAGGCACTGAGAGGCAGTGGGTAACGGTGTTTAAGCTGTAGCGGTGGCGCTGACCGGCCTGCTTCTCCCCAAACCTTCTTTTATAAGGCGATGCAGATGCTGCAATAAAACATTCCCCATGACAGGAAAGAAACGGCCTCTTAATATGATGCAAAGTTGGAATAGAAATAATTAAAATGAGTCACTAAACTGACTTTTACACAGCTTTCTAATATTATCCCCATCCATCTGTTTAATATCAGAGTCCAAGTAATGTTTTGTTTTTGTTGTTTTTTTTTTGGTTTTTTTTTCTGGAAAATGTCAAACTAAAAGCAGCGAGAACGTAGCTGAAAGTCAGTACAGCTGCAGATATAAGATCATCTCCTTTGACATCTTTCTCAGTTATTGCTATCGTTATAACCCACAATCTGAATCTAATGTGTGTTTTTGGAGCTCAGAGGGAGAAAGTGGAAGGTGAGGATGGATAAACGGAACCAGACTTCATCCAGTTACAGAGTAACAGAGTCACTCAGATTGTCAGGAGCCACCTACTGCCTGATTGGATGACTAAGCTAGATCATTTTCATCCATTTTGCTGTATTTACTGTAGAGGCTTTCACAGATTTTTTTTTCACAGTTTTCCTTTAGTTTTATTGGGATTTTAAATGGCAGGCCAACACAAAGCAGTGCATGATTGTCAAGAGGAAGTAAAACACTTTGAAAATAATGTCCAAATGGAACCAAATGGGGACAAAATGTATAGATGTTTAAAGTAAGATTGAATTATAAAACAGTCACTAGTTTTGAACGTGTCACAGAGACAACAAGCTAGCCATCGTCAGGCAGTGAGGAGAACAAGGAGACTTTATAAATAACCAAAATTTTAAGTTGGAGTTGGGTCTAATGCTTTGCTAAAGCTATCATGTTGTTGCTGTAGCTTTAAATTCACACCAAAACTTTGAAAAACTGGACGTCAATCCACTGCATTAGCGTTGCTAGCTAGAAGAGCTAGCTAACCAGCTGAGAGCTTACTGGATGTAAATTGAGAGTGTAGGTGTAAGAAAAGTAAAGTAGCCTTCTTTCAGACCGTTTTCCAGCAGCAGGTAGCAACAAATGGGAGACAGAACCTCTGTGCAACTCAACGCTCACTGCCTCTGTAAGTCATGAAATATATATAAATATAAAATAAAAAACTTAAGTTTAAAAGTAGAAAAGAACATATTGATCCCACACTGCATGTGAACAATAGCAGTAGAAATATTCCACCCCTCTTCTAATGCCTCCCTGGGCAACTGTCGATTTGACGCATATTGCCTGTCAGCATGCCTAGGTGGGCCTCATATGAGAAAAGGAGGGCAGACCAGATGGGTCCCATATGGGTTTGTCCGTGGGTTTCACGTTGGCCCCACATGGGTTTGCCCATTTAGGGCCACAGCATATGTGGGCCCTAAATGGGAAAACCCTTGTGGGGCCAACG
>CAEGAF010148684.1:0-12195 GCA_903067075.1 Micropoecilia bifurca
TATATATATTTGGATTTTATCTAGTGATCATTTTTAGATGTATTTCACAGGAATCACGGGTACTGTCTCGTGCTGCAGCACATTTTTCTGAAGAGAACTTTGTTGTTTTCTTCAGACTCCAGACTCATGATATTTTGATTTGACTCACATTCACCAGATCTTAGAGTTTTATTTATAATCTGTCTCTTTTTAAGTGCTCTAACAATTAAATGTGATGAGCCATGCAACAGCAGAAAATTTTGTTGGCTTGCTACAGCTGTTTATTGTCTCTGCTAGTTTACTTATCCAAACCACACCCCAATCAAAATCCTGCCAGTTCTTGAGATTAGCGTCTCTTTATTACCTTTCTGATTTTCCTCTGTGTTATGCCAGCTATGGTCATTAGACTAGTCTCTGTGTATGTGTGTGTGTGTGTGTGTGTGTGTGTGTGTGTGCGTGCGTGTTCATGAGTGTCTTCCCAGAAGTCACCGTCTTTCCTTTGCACAATGAGAGAACTTAGCAACCATTTACTGCTTTACATCTCCCATTCTCTGTCTTTCTTCTTTCTGATTGCTCTACTTATTACCAGACAAAACCTTTATATTCTTGCTGCATGCCTTCAGTCGTACCTCCGAACTTCTTCTTTTTTCCTTCTTTGCTGAAATAAAAAGAGAAAACATCAACAACATTGCAATAGTGACTCATGTTCAATTAGTCTGTAGTGCTAATCAGCAGTCGTCGTGGGAAAAGCACAGAGGGATGCAGGCCCGATGTTGGTCGTTTTAGTTGGAAAACCAGCTTTATTGTCCACCGGAGATTAAAGTCTCCGAAAAGGCAGCATTGTCCTCTGACGGGGATAAATCTTCCTCCTCCCGTCACTCAGGGACTGAATTCAATTCTCCTCAACCCTTCCTAAAAGAGAGGCTTATCTCCCACTCAATAGCTTGTTGCGCTACAAGCCAGGCAGGAATGCACCGGGTTGTATCCCTGACACCCGCTCGCTGAGTTAAAAAGGAATTAGGGTCGGAAAAAGAGAGAGTGAGGGAAAGTGGGCGCCTGAATCGTGACCTCTGCTTTGCCAGAGGATGTGCGCTGGGAATCAGATTGAGGCACAGATAGACTGACGGAGAGAGAGAAAGGATTGCGGGGCAGAATTGATTGACTGCTGCCGGGGGTAGGGTGGGGATTGAAGCCAGGGCAGGAGAATAGAGGCCTGCTCAACTGCAACACTGAGGTTGCGAGCAGCATGGTAAACTACTGCACCATTCTAAGGACGAACAGAGGAGCCACAGCGGAAGAAAGCACTTGGTAACTCCTCGAATGCTGTCATGATGCCACCTTCACACCTCCTTCTCTTCTTTAGCTTTCTGCTTTTGTCCTCTATTGCTACAGCAGCATCTCTCACTGCAGTTCGGGGGACATCACCAGTTGCTATGACCCACTCCTCTGCAACACTTGGACACCCCACAACCACTCCAAACAGACTCAATTCAGAGCTCAAGAAAAGGGATAGACATGCAGAGAGAAAGGATGGCTGGCAAATTAAAAGAACTTGTGCAGGCTCAGACCCATAGCTCGACTCTGTGAGGACCAGGAGAAAAACAAGCGTTGCGTCCCTATTTTTCACCCCTTTAGTCCCCCTTTTTTTTTCTTTCATGCCACCCTTTGGAAGATATCTCCGGGAATGAGACACAAAAAGAAAGCAGGAGTAACTGACGTCCAGAGAGGGGTGGATTGATATCATTTCCTGAATGTCTCCTCGATTTCCCATTTCTCTCCATAGAAAAGTTTAACACAAGACCCTCACCGCCGTTCGTCTCTCCTCAATCTTGGTAACTATTTAAGAAGTAGAGAAACCGTGTTTATGTGATTTGAAAAACTACTCATATACTACCCATGCTGTAGTTATACCAGCTGCCTGTTTCCCTTCACATTCCAACCTTTCAATTTTTCCTTTACCCCCCTAATGACATGGCACCACTTAATGATGCGGCTTACACCTGCTTACAGGATTAAATTGATTAGTATGAAACAGGGATCGGTTGCAGAGAACAAGAGGAAGAGGTGGGGGCTCAGGAGAGAAAATGACGCAGGAAAAAGGGCACGAATAAGCTGCTTGGAAGACCATGCACATGTTCTAGCAGATTCTTCAGTGGGTGATCTATTGTGGAAGGGGAGATGGATTATTTTCCACAGACCAAACAAGTTTTGTTAAAGAGACAGCCTCTCTTTAGTGTGTGACAATGTTGCCTCCTGATCCACATTTAGGTGTGTACTATGTGAGTCAACTGCTTCTGCTGTTCCAAAGCCAGTACTTCATCTCCATTTGTAAAAAGAAGGATCTTTTATGAAATCATTTTCAAATGTTGCACAGCTCACTGCAAAAGCAGTTAAGATGTACAACCCCTTTTCACTTTGATAGCACCAAATTAACTTAACTTAATTAAACCGTTTCCTAATTAGTGGACACAATCAACATGTGTGCAAATTATTTTGAGTACAAATGCAGCTGTTCTGTGAAGGCTTTAGAGGTTTGTTGGAGAATGTTAGAGAACAAACGTAATTAAAGACGTAAGAACATAGGAATCGGAAACTACTGGAAAAGACAAAGACGAAACAAAATAACTTCCCATTGTCATTCTAAAGTTTAGGACAGTTTTCTTTAGCAAAACCTCTTTGGTGAGCTCACTTCAGTTTACCTAGTGTACATTGTTTTATAGAGCCTACATCAAGATGGATTTATAGAACAGCACAGACCACAGCATAGACTGTGCTGTCCTCAGTCATCTGTCTCATTTCTCATGACCTCAGTCGTCTCCGTATCCCTCTATTTCTGTCTCTCTCGGGCAGCTATAGATGTGCGGTTAGAGGCCTGGATCCATCATGATAAGCACTTGCAGATGGGTCTGAATGAGCGCCATCACCCCAGCACACTGGGCTTGTTTTCTTTTTGAAGTTTACACGACACTGTGCTTGTGTTTGTACGTCGTGATCTACAAAGAGGCGAAATGAGATCGGTAGGTGTATGGAGACAAACAGTGCGTCCCTTACATGTAGAGCATGTCAATCACGCTGCCACAGGACTGACAACGTTAGAGTTCTGTTTGAATTGTAGAGAGAGGATAATCTGAGCGTCTGTCAACATCGACTGTAAGGCTTTGAACTTAAACAATGGGGGATATTTGCCTTAACAGATTCACACAGAGTTGTCTGTGCAGCAGCAACTGCCACATACAACAATTTCTGCAACAGATCTGCTTATCAGTGGAAATATATGTGGGTTTTTTTGGAGGGTTTTTATTCTGCCTTCTCGTTTTTTGTCTTTTATAACGTTGGTAATGACTGCTGGCTTAAAGTAGGAGTTTTATTTTTATTTTTTTTATTTTTTACAAAGCATATTCATACAGGACACAGAAACAAATGTGGTGTTGTCCAGGCTTTCGCATGGTCACTGCAATCCCTTCCATATGACAGTGATTACGCAGGAAGGCCATAATGCCTGTAGATCCTTGCTCTGCCATCACACACTGAACACACACACACACACAAAAAGCTAAGAGAGACACACACAGACACAACCCCATTCAGTCTGACCCTAACACTGCCGGGCTTAGCACATTCCGTACCTGCATTAGCAAACAGCTTAGCTTTTGCTTTCTGATACTTGTTTGTAATACAGCACACTCTGTTTTTAACCGTGTGCAAAGCGTAGCAGGTGGATTGCTGCTCCGCTGGATTGACTGAGCTGTGTTTCCGTAAGACAAGCGGTTCAATTGGATAAGCACACTGTTATTGGGTGCTTTTGCTAATTTATTTAAACAGAACATTTAATATATAGGGGATAAAAAAAATCCTTGATTAATATACTCGTATAAACTGTTTCCTTTCTCATGAGAGATGTTACAGGTTGCAGTAGATGTAGGTGTGTGTGCGTGTGTGTGTGGGAAAGTTCACGGCTGTGACAGAAGCATTGCCAAACCAGGTCTTGTACAGATAACACTGACAAGATACTGGCAGACAGTGTTGGTTGATTGTGACAGACTCATTCCTCTAACAGGTGCAGCACAGAGGCAGCAAAAAAAGACTGTGGGTCAGCAACAAAACACGTGGTAAAAAGAAAATTCACATTTATTTATTTATTTTTAAGGTTTTGGCTAGTGACGTAAGTGAGATGTATTCTTTATATACCCTAACATTACAGCAAGATATTTTACTTTAGAAGTAGTATGTAATAAAATGTATGAGCTCTAATTACAATAATAAAAATAAGTGATCATCAGCAACTTAAAGTAACTGTTTTACCTTCAGTTGTTATAAAACGCAACATACATCAAACAAAAGTACAAATAAATTTGACTTTGTAATTTTTTGTCTTAAAATCGGGCCTCTGATTCTTTAAAAAGCTCCTGCTCTTACAACAATGTACGTCCATTAAGTCATTTACAGCTGTTCTCAGTCACTTTTAAGCAGCTCCTTGGAGCTTCGTGGAAATAGGCGGCACTTTGTGGGAGCAAGCATTGAGGCACCCCTGGACGGTTGCCGCAGGAGATTCAAGGATTTCTCAAACACGCCTGAAAGAATCAAAACGACAATCCAGGTATATTTTAGATGAGGGAATGAAATTGTATCACGATGTTATGCTCAACATAGTCAATTTCACGACATACTCCCTCCTTTAAGTAAGCAGGCATGTCAGGCTGAGGAAATAAAAATGTGTAAAGATTTTAGATCAGAGGGCGTGACAGCATTTTGGAAACAAGGCGCATAAGTAGATGAAACCTAAAAACAGCATTTTTATTACTGTCCTTTTTTTTTGTTTGTTTTAGGAAAACTGTGATTGGCTAAAGAGAAAAAAAAGCTTAACAATAATTCTTCATTGGACTTTGGTGCAGAGTTTCTGTGCCACTCTATACCCGGTGTGTTCCTCCTAAACTTTCCTAGACTTACTTTCTTTGAAGCTTTCTCTTAGTCTTCCTTTCCCCCTGCTGCATCTCTCGAGTCTTTGCAAGCAGAGTTTAGATGGTTCATTGGCTGCCCATTTCCCCATCCCCTGCTGAATGCAATCAGCAGACACTGCTGGTAATAACTTTCACTTGTACACTTTTTCCTCCACTATCTCCTCCTCTTGGCTCGCTCCCTCGTTCCCTTTCACATCTCCTACGTCGCCTGTCTCTGCTTTTATGTTTTTGGTACTGAAAGTGACGAGTAGCTGTTTATAAGAGGTCAGTAATATAAACAATGTTTGACATCGGTTTTTAATCCAGAAATGTAGTAAAAAACAAAATAGATGGGACAAAAACATTTCTGAATGTGAGAAAACAGCAGTTCAAAATGTAGACTTTGTGTTAGCTGGTGTCCAATTCATGATGCAGAGTATAATTTCAAAAGCAGGAAGGGCATTCAATCCCGTACACTCTGTGTCTTTGAATCTTCTTGTCATAACTCATCTAAAATGACATCAAGCATTGTTTCATTGTTTTGCTGAAATAACCACAGACCTCTCAGGAATAAATACTCTGTGTCTCTTCTAGAATATGTATTATATTTCAGAAGTTCTGGTGTATTGCATAACTTAAAAAATATGGCTTTTTTATTTTGCTGTTAATAAACTCTCAAGTCTTTCAAAAAGAAGCTTTATTTTTTTCCATCACAAAGAAACATGACCTTTTCTTTAATTTACTGTAGTGAGATCCAGCTAGAATTTTGAAATATGATTTCTTACCCTTTTTTAAGTTCCATTTTTTGATTAATTGACAAATTATTTTGAGCATCAATGGGTTTCCCAACACTTCTGAGGCCTTGAGTGATGTGGTGGTTTCTAATGCATTCCTCCTGAGAACTGGAACGCATCACTTGAATCCATTTTTGGCTTCTTGCTTTGAATTGTGAGGGACTGAGATCTTTATCATGGCAAATGATGTTGATTCTGATTCTGAAGCACTTCCAATGCTAAATGGGACTTTGGGCTCAACAGGTAGAAAATAGCATTAGAATAACAAAACTCACTTTCACTTAAACTGTAGATGTGGCTGCATTGTAGGCTTTTTTATTTTGTTTAGTTAATTTATCAAAGTTACTTACACTGGGTAGAGTATCCAGAAATTTTACTCAGGAGCAATAATTTTGTTAAATATTACTCAAGTTGAAGTAAAAAGAACAGCCTAGCAAGGTTACTTCTAAAAGGACATTTTTTCTGAAAAAATTAATTATTTTAAATATATCTGTGTAAATTATCACTAGTTGGCAAAGCTGGCATTATAAATAAAGGCTGACATTCACTGTAACCCAGAAAAAAGTAGTGAAAAGGGGGAGCGAAATAAAAAAAAATAAAATATCAAAAATATATATATAAAAAAAATAAATATATATAAAAAATAAATAAATAAAAATACCAATACTCCACTTGAGATATCAGCATAAGCAAAAACTGTCTCATGGTGAGATGGACTGTCTGAAACAAAAAAGAAAAACAACAACAAAAATAAACAAATTTGAACATTTCAGTTTAAATTGTTGCAGTTTTTGCTTTGTTTTAACATCAGCAGATGAAATGTAAAGAAAATCCATTTAAAAAAGTGTATTTTTAATAAAGAATTAAACACAGAGCTGCTATGAAGCAGCAGAAGTTGAACAGAAGCTTATCACATAATTTATTTGAGGACTTCTTCTAAGTAGTACTTTTTGATTGAATTGATGTGCAATAACTTTGCCGTTTCCTGTTCAGTCATGTGTATGCCTGCTGTGTGTCCCGCATGACCCAAACAGCATCATTAAAACAACACGACTCAAAGGTGGTGGTGACCTCCAAAAACTGTCTTTTGCTCCAGCCAAGGGATAAATTGTATACTGAAAATTAAGATGGTCGCAGGGAGCAAAAAAGACAAAAGGACCAAGAGTCCGGTGGCATCAAGGCAATTAAAGGCCTCCCAGGTAACGCCCTCCGAATTCTGCCCTGTCCTCATCCTCTCTCTTCTTATCAGCCTAATTGAAGACAAGCTCTTTGAGATGGACACACAATGGAGCCAACGCTAGAGTGGTATTTGAGACTCAACGGGTGGACGGGAGAAAGGGAGATGCCGGGGTATTCTATAAGAACCCCCCACCCTCCATTGCCACCACCACCTTCTCATCTAAATCCCTTTCTCTCCCTCTTTCTTTTATCCCATGGCGTCTCATTGAGGACCCTACTTGACATAGCACGACCTCTGAACCCAGAGTTTATGAACTGAAGCGGCAGCTATTTATTTGGTGTGGAACTAATGTGTAGCCTCGCTTTTGTGCGCAGCTTTCAAGGCGATGTTAGCATTGTGTTTGAGTTGCTGTGTGTGCTTGGATAAGCTGGTGGTCAGCTGTGCTAATACTATCTCAATGCTGGGGTTGATTGAATTGTCATTTGTCAGTTAATGGCTAAAGTTATGGCAGAGCCTGGCTTTTTTTTTGTTGTTGTTCCTTCAAAAACGGTTTCCTCCTGTTGGATTTGTGGTTATTGTTTTTTTTTCCCCATCAACGTTAATTTTCATCTACTTGTCCTCTTAAAATTGTGCCACCAAGACTGGCTTGTGATGCATTTAAATAATCAATTCACTAGGCTGCTCAGTTGACTGGATCAATATTTACTTAATTTATTCCCATTCAGCTCAAATTAATTTAGAATTTTCTTGCAATATTTTGTTGCACCATTATAATAACAAGGATGATTAAAAAACTGTTTAGTACTTTTTTTTAGGTAACTGTGGCTGCATGGTACATCACTCATAGCGCCACAACCACAAATAGTGTCATTGAAAAACATTTGAAATAGGCTTCCTCAAAATGTGTGACTTATATAACTAAACTGCACACATTAACTAGATGTAATCATATTTTTTATATGTATTGATATATATTTTTTGTTGATCTTGTGGAACAGTGGAGAAAATAACAAAAACACCCCATCCAATCATACTGTCAGTTTTGCTTTTTTTGCTCGCCTTTAATAGCTGCAATTTATGATGACAGTGATAAATCAAAATTATTATCATGATAAGAATTTTTTCTGATAAATGGTAAACGATACGATAAACGCCCACACAAGGAAACACTTGATTATTTTGACAGTTTTCACTCTAGATATGGGTCAGTTACAGAAGCAGATAATAATTTCCGTTGTACAATTTTTATTTTTAATTTTATTTTTTTTATAGTTTATCCAGAATCCATGAAACCTCTCTGCTTTTTCTCCAAGTCATCTGTCCATGAGAATATGATAGTGGCCCATTTCTATCAGTCACACAGGAAATAGGTTTTGTTTACTGTCTGAATCTCCAGGAAAACTATTTTTTCTGTTTTAAGCTTAAGGAAGGCATACTTAGCTCCTTTTCTTTTTTGAAGACTGAAGATCATTTCATCATTCGGAGATCTGGGCCTCCACCCACTTGGTAAACAGCGGTAATCTTTATAAAAAAAAAGGTCCTCATCACTCATAGTTCAAAGGTGAGATTGTCAAGTCCTTCTACATCGACTCTAGGGAGACTGCTATGAAGTCATCCTGTTGTTTTTAGCCTTTAAAGCAAATTATCTGTGGAATTTCTAAAATAACAAAAAATAAAACTGTCTTGACTTTAACCTTAAAAAACGTTTAGAAATCTATTTTGTGAAATTCATCTTAGCCCATGTGGTTATGTGATATTCAGGTTACTGCAGGTGTTCAAATACAACCAGGAATTTTTGATCTGACAGCTCAGATCAAAATTTAAATATTTTATTTATATCATCTAGACAAGTACTTTATGAAGCCAGTGTCCCGCTTAAACAAGTCAAAGCCTGTCTTTTGTGCCACCTCCTTATTTTTATTTGCAGGTGAGTGTACATGCGTGTGTGTGTGTGTGTGTGTGCGCGCGCGTGTGCATGTGTGTGTGTGTGTGTGTGTGTGTGTGTGTGTGTGAGTGCGCGCGCGTATGAAAGACCAGGTTAAGTTTTAAGAGAGAGCGTTGTAGCCATCTCTTTGGAGGACGTGCCGCTCCAAGCAAACAGAGCTCTGCCTAAACAAACAGGGGAGGACAGGAGAGCAAGACTAATGATGGGATTCACGCAGCTTACAAACACATGTATAGGCACAAGCATTCGCCAATTCACGTTGACACTCACTGGAGCAAGGATGAGAGGAATTTGTCCCCGGAAGAGGAGCGGCCGAGATAGACGGGCGATCTATTTTTAAATTGTTTCATCCCACCTGTTCTTGATCCCCTGCAAGTAACGAAGCAGGTAAATGCCATATTTTAAGGACGTTATCAAAACGCCTGGTGTTTTTGTTTTTATTTATTTTAAAGCAGAATTATCGGTTTGCTATAGTTTAGTTTGCATTTAAGTGCGAATGTGTACGTGTGCGTCTGCATGTGCCTGAGTCCACGCCTGCCTGAGCGCCCTGACGCCATTGAGCAGCAGAGTCCTTGACAGAAGTGAATTAATCAGACCCCTCTGGCCCATTTGTCTCTATTTGGGGGGCTAATTGGAAAAGAAGCAGGTGTTAATAAAGAGAGGAGGGAGACAGAGCAAGCACATGTGCGTCTGTGCCTGCTTGTGTGTGTGCGTGTGTGTGTGTGTGTGTGTGTGTGTGTGTGTGTGTGTACACGCCGTGCTTGCATGTAATAGAAATCTCAGAGTTAAGTTAAGCAGACTGAATTAGGCATGGTTAGGTGGCCGCAAGCACAGCACAGTTCCTTCTCCACCGTTGAAGGTGATGTGGTGGGATTTAGACGGAGGGATGCAGGAGAAAAACTTTTATGTTCGGGCCAGCTGAATGTTCAAGACTGACTGAAACACAAGCAAGTTCATAAAAGCTGAATTTGGTACTGTGTTTAGAGTTGGGCTGGCAGTGCTAATGCATTCCCGCATGGAATTATTCTAAAAAGTTTAACACTTTAATATTGCATAACACAGATTAATCAAATTACCTGTTTTCATTTAACAGTCTCTCACGTTCGATGGTTCCTTTGTTAAAATAATAATGCATTTTATTTATTTTAATGCCTTTAACACATGAGGCATTAAAATAAAGGCATTATTTTAATGCCTTTAACACATATTTAGGAAGGGTTTTTGTTAAAACCTTCCTAAATCTGATAATCTGGAGAAAACAGAGATGTTTATTTTAGAACAATAAAGCATTGTCTTGAATATTTTTTATTATTTGAATGCATTTTCAAATTTCAAACGTGGAGAGTTGAGAACAGTGATTAATCGCAGCACTAGTGACTGATTAATCTGATTAAAAATTTGTAATCGGTAGTTTAGAGTATTCGCATATTCAGTACTATGTAAACTTTTAATGCCCTTTGACCTTTTTTCACTTTTTGTGACATTACATTCCTAACCTACACTGCATTTGATTGGCCAAAACAAAGTAGTGCATTATTGTGAAGTTGAAGTAAAATTGGCATAAAAAAAAAAGAAAAGTCAAGCATGCATTTGTGTTTAGCCTTTCCTCTAAAACAACTAGTAAAGGCTGTGCCAAGACAGTAGTCCACTCCAAAAGTAGGACAGGTAAGAAGAACATTATATTATTCACACACGCAGCCAAGAGACTCATCGTAACTTCTGAGGAGCTGTAGAGATCTGTTAACATCAAAACTACCGGAGTACAAATGTGGTATTTATGAAAGAGTGGGAGCAAAGAAGTCATTGCTCAAAGAAAGCCTTAAATGATCCCTTTGTAGTTTTGCCACAAGCCATGAATGAAACAAAGCCAGCATGGAGAAGAAGATGCCATCCAGTTAGGCTAACATTCACCTTTTTAGTCTTGCATAGGATGAAATTAACACAGTACATTATTATCCTGAACACAACATCCATACAAGTAGTTGCAGTTAGTAGTTAGTAGTTAGTAGTTGCAGTGTCATGATGTGGGGTCACCTTTCTTCAGCAGGAAAACAGAGACGATGGTGGGAGTTAATGGGAAGATAGATGGAGCTAAACAGAAGGCAGTCGTGGAAGAAAACCTGTTAGTCTCTGCAATGGACTTGAGGCTGGTTTTGTTCACCTTCCAGCAGGTCATGTCCCTAAAAATACAACCAGGGCTACGATGCAACACTTCAGATTAGAGATCATACGTATGCTAGAATTGCCTAGTCAAAGTAAAAAAATAAGTCCAATAGAGAAACTTTGGAAATGCACACAGAAATTCTTCATCTGACATTCTTTAAGTATTTGCGAGGAAGGATGTCCACGTATGACAAAAAGATTTGATTTCAGCGACAAGTTGTTCAACCCATTAACTCAGGTGCTGGCCACAAATGCATATCGCAATTTTCAGATGGTCATTCCTAATAATAACTAAAAACCATCTACCCTTTTCCTCACTCTCCAAAAATATAAACTACATTGTGCTGGTCTGCTGCAGAAAATACACTAGTTTCTGAATAGTTTTGCAGGGCACTGCAGACAATAGAGAGATCTCCCACTTCCACTGTGCCTCTGATATTTACCTCTGACGGTGGTGCCTACGATTGTTTGTTTGTGATGCTCAATTGGGAGTGTTTGGCAGGCCTGTGTCCTGTCCCGCGGCGAGCAAACGATAAAGTCTGAACCTGTTTAGAAGCTCAATCAAAGGCCCCAATAGGTCATTAGCTCCCTGCATATTTACTCATCTAAGTGATGTCAGCAAGTTTTAATGGATGGCAGCTTTTTCCAATTACACAAGAGGGAGGCAGGCAAACTGTATCCAACGCCGTGCATGTGTGTGTGTGTGTCTGTGTGAGAAAGAGTCCGTCCATTTGATGTGGTGTTTACTCAGTTGAAAGCTGTCTCCTGTGTGGTCTCCTGACGGAGTTATATCCCTCCTTCAGATCGCACACATGCTCACCTGAGGCAGTGGTGCGCGTGTTCATTACGCACGGGTTTGCGTGCGCGCGTTCGTGTAGATGTTGGTCAAATGTATGACACATCTGTCTAAATTTTTGAGGTGCCTTTATCGTCTTGTAAAGTGCAGCGCATGTATGTTGCAGCGTGCAAATATACCCACACTATACACAACGATTCAAGCTGTAAACATTACAACAATGCTTCCATAATATTTACATGTTGTCCTACACACACCCGCACGCACACACACACACACACACACACACACACACACACACACACACACACACAACTTTAGACATGTGCACACACATCAAGTTGAACTATTTGGACTTATTTGTGTCTTACGTAAGAAAAAAAAAATATATATATGTATAT
>CAEGAF010148692.1:0-11213 GCA_903067075.1 Micropoecilia bifurca
TTTATTCTTAAAATAATATTTGTTTTTTATTATTTATTTTTTTCCAAAAAAAAAAAAAAAAAAATATTTATTTTTTTAAAAAAAAAAAAAAAAAAAAAAAAAAAAAAAAAACACAACAGATTGCAAGTAAAACCACAATAAGAAAAAAATACAAATAATTTCATTTTGGAAAAAAATGGTTGTGTTTCAACTGTTAACTGAATATTTTGCTGAATGAATTAATACATATTTTGATGAATGAATTGCATTTGTCTTCATTGTTTAAATTATTTGCTTATTTTAAAAATCATTTTGCAAGAATTATTTTTTAACCAGTACAATAATCATAATTGTTGATTATGATTATCAATAAACAAAAGGGCAAGGATACAAACTGAACTTAAAGTTTCGCTCTTGTAACGTAAAAAGACAAGAACTTAGAGAATTATTCATAGCCTTTTCCTGTATTCACATATACAACATATATATTCGCGGACATATACGTTGTAGCAATTTTCCACAGAGTGAGACCTCTTTAGGTTGCCTTTTATAAACCGTAGTCAAGTTAGACACAATCAGAAACAAAACAGTCGACTCTGCTGTGTTTGCAACTTAAAATTTTATTATAAGATCGTTATCCTGTGGGTTTGAATATGAAATAACAGTTTAAAAGGCAAAACAAAAACACATGGTAACCCCATGGGAGCCGACGAGAGATGGTAATAAGATTACTACGATAACAATCCTCTTATCATGTTTAAAAAAAATAAAAGGTTTTATGTAAGTTAAATGTTATAATATGGAGAGCTATTGTCGTGCCTCATGGAATCTACACCACAGTACAACCTCATTATTTTAATTGTTAAAGTTTTTGTTGAGTAAATGAAGTCCATAAAGACAACTAGTTAATAATACTACCGTAGTAAACAATACTAATTAACAATACTTTGTCCACGCAAAACGGGAACGTGATTGACGGGTACTTTAACTAGTGAAAACCTTCGCTCGTGCCAAAATGGAAAGTTGAATGGACCAATGAGCGCGCAGGACCTCGCTGACTCTCATTAACAGGAAGTTATTTAAGCAGCAGACCGAGCCGATAAAGTTCGTGTTATTATTTCTCGGAGCTCGTGGAAGGTTTGCTACGTGTTGACGTCTGAGCCGCGCAGAAATGAACCCGGGAGTTTTTACGTGGCTTTTCCTGCTGTTGCTTCGTTCACGGACACTTGCTGCGGCCACAGCAGGTAGATAACTCGATACCAAGAGGAAGTAATTCTAAAATAAGCTTTGTTCTCTTTTACTTAATATTTTGCCAGTCATTGTGATGGTGTTGGAGTTATTACTGAGTCGTAACCAAGACTCAGACTATTGTCATTTAGTCTCACGCGCTAACTTTAACTCTTAATATTTGCTCACTCAGTGGGTCTTTTTTTATGACGTATTAACTAGACATTAGCAGAAGTTAAATTGGCTTTTATCTGTTAGTTTGTTTCAAACTAAATACTCTGCTTTTTTAAAGCTTCTTCTCCTGTCACCTGGTTTTGGTGTATTAAACCTTTAAGGTCTGTTTGTTTTCAGAGAGGAGTAATGTCCTCTTCATCATGTCGGATGACCTGCGGACATCCCTGGGTTGCTATGGAGACACACTTGCGAAGTCTCCCAACATTGACCAGCTGGCATCCAAAAGCCAAGTCTTCCTCAATGCGTTTGCCCAGGTCAGAGCAAGATTTTGTAAAATCTGAAGACTAATACCAAATGTAATGGGTATTGTGTACATTTCCTTGATTCTTTGGATCAAAATAAAAATGCAAAAGTGTCGTTGTATTGTAGCTACATGCGACATTTTACCAGCAACCGAAGGAGTAATTGTTTCATTTCGGTGTTAAGTCATTAGATTATGAAATGCATTTTGTTTTTATTTTTTACTCCAGTTTCTCATACTGTGTGAATTATATAGGTCCATGACCAGTTGGGACAGGTTAGGCCTCACTGATGTGTTTTAGAGCCATTTTTCTCCCCCTTTCTCCAGCAAGCCGTCTGCGCTCCCAGTCGCACATCCATGTTGACCAGTCGCAGACCGGACACGACCAGACTCTATGACTTCAACTCCTACTGGAGAGTCCATGCTGGGAACTACACTACTCTGCCACAGCACTTTAAATCTAAAGGCTACTACACTATGTCAGTGGGAAAGGTGTTTCATCCAGGTATGAACAGTGTGTTTTACTGGAAGAAGAAAATCCTAAAAACAATTTGAAATGGTTTATCACAAGTTTAGACCCTTGTGCAAATAGGTCCTGTTTTTTTCCATAGGAATTGCTTCAAACCACACTGATGACTACCCCTACAGCTGGTCTATTCCTGCATATCACCCATTTTCCTTAAGATTTGAGAAGCAAAAGGTACGAATTACATGTTTGAAACATGGTTATTACCCTGCATGGTAGTATAACAGCTGGTCCTTCACAAGGAACAACTTATCCCTGACTAATATTTGATAGTGTGGTCTGTATGACAAACTTTTTCCAACAAGATAAATTGATTAGCACACATTGTTGGCGTAAGGACCAATTGGATCCTTATTTGACTCCTCAGTAAAAGAATGCAATGTAAAAGCACTGCTGACCACTGAGCTGTGATATTGTTTCCACCTCATATTTGTTATAAGGATAAGTTGAGGCATTTAGACATTCAAATAAGTAATTTAGAAATTAAAATTTTTTAGTATGTTTCCTTGAAACAAAATTGAAATCAAAATAAACCCAGTTCCATGTGGACTTAATTAGTATAAGGTGATGTTTTGGTCCTTTGTGTGATTCTATCAGTGTTTACCATCATTGTGCAGGAATTCAGACTGAGACATGCTGTCGTGGATTTTCTGCTGTTTGGGACCTTGGTGTTGTTTCATTTCACATTAATCTCTCTGACACATGGCTTCAAATTTGACTCTACGTACTATGGCATACAGAGGAGGTTATGGTTGACTCAGTGACTCTCAAAAAATACAAAAAATACAACCAGTCCTCCATCACCGACTGACGGTTGGTATGAGTTGACTTCTATCTTTTTAATTTTGTTTTGTTGATTTTTAGGGCTCCTAAAATCAACAGAATCAAATTAGCATATTCTCTGAGATATGCCACATTCCAGTGATTAAATAACTGTTCTGGAGGTATGGACTATGTGACAAATATATGGCTATGTAAAAGCAAGGGTGGTCATATAACAGACCATATCTCATTTAGGTTGATCAAATTGTTGAACATTTTTACAAAAACATCACTATCGGACGAAACTACCCATAATGGTATCTTCTGCGATGTCCAGGATGTTCTTGGTAGCGTTGCAGTCAGTAGTTTAGGGAATGAAGATAAGGGGCATGGCAACACAACCTTGTGGTACAGATAATAATGAAAGCTTTAATTGGACACAGTTTGGATTAACTTGCAGAAGCGTTGGCTCCGCAGGCTCATAGTAACACGTTTTTAGGGAACCACAAGTTACGGAGGACAGAGCAGCCAATCAGAGATGTGATTATGATGTCTGAAGACTGATTCTAGCTGGTCAAGTCGATGCTTTAGGATGGATAGTGAACTTTTTGAAACATTTCAAGTTGGATGATTGCAGACTGAATAAAAAAAAACTCTCATTCAGGCCTTTAGGTGAAAGCTTGTTAAACTGAACATAAAGGATTTCTACAAACATAACCCTTTCTTGATTAATTTGATTTAAATAAATCCTGAGAGTCTACCATTTGACTCCATACTTGTGATGCACCTATATTATCTATTTAAGATACAAAGTGTTTCATTAGCCAGTTATTGAAGTTCAAACTTCTGGATTTAGTATTGCAATTTTTTTTCTTATAAAACACTTTTATAACACTTTCTTATAAAAAGAATTTGTGGGATATTAACATTAACATTCATGTTAATGTTAACATGAATGTTGATGTCCCACTAACATTTATGTACAATTTATGAAAAATACTTGAAATGTAAAGCCAAACTCTGAGCAAACATTTCAATTGCACGTCTCCATGGCGTCACCAGAATGTTGAAAGCAGTGTAACATTCTGACAACATGTCACAAATCAAAACCCAAGCTGCGGAATTCCTTTTTACCGTCAGACAAACTCTGAACTTTTGAGAGAAACTACATTCCCCCCCTGTGATTATCCCGATCGATTTGGTCAAGGTTTTGCTAGCCTCATGGCTTCTCCCAAGAGAACAAACTCCTTCATGCAGTGGCATGGAAACAAGAGGCGTGGCATTCACAGTAATGTAAGTAACCAATTCCCACTCTATTTGAAACTTTGTTGTTGACTGTTTTATTTAGATATAAATATTTTATTTAGATTTAGATGGCTGATGTAATTTGAAAGCTTAAAACCAAAGTGTAAATACTGCCTAGTTTACAAGAATTTACAATTTAAGAGCTTTTTCAAATTAAGAAATAATTTTTAACACATAAATGTAGAGTTGCATTTAACTAGTTCAGTTATTTATAATGTTATGAATTATTTAAATTGAGTAGTACTAATTGTTGCAAGTGATTTTTGTGAGCTGAATTGGTAAAAATCTTTGTTTTGCAGACTGCAGACGGCTGCAGCTACAACTCCCGGATGCTGGCGATTAAGAGAGTTCAGCATGCCAACAGCGTTGCCCTCGTTGAGCGCATAGAGAGGCTGTGTGACTCTGTGATGACCAGGAACAGTGCCGTTCTGAAGAGACTGGGCTGCTCCATCCGGCAGAAACCCTCTCCTTCTCTTCAGCTCCTGGCCTTCCAGCCAAAGTCTTCTGAATCCCCCTGGAAACGAGCGAGGATCAGGAAAACCTGCCACTTTCTTCCTATAAATGGGAAGCAGAAAAGCGGCCCCAACAAGGCCCGGGATGAGCTGGTCTGTGAGATGACTGACAGAGCCAGAAAGCCACGCCTCAAGGCTTTGGTTGGGTCTGTGAGCATCATGGACCCCCACATTCCCAGTGTGCTCACCTCCATTTCACTGAACCCATATCTGCCATTGAGGCTACCTCCTCTTCCTCATCTTCCTCCAGCCTCAGCAAATGGAGCATCTCGAATCCCGGTGAAAATCAAACAAGCCGGTTAGTTCTAAAGTTGACCAGCAAACTTTACCTATGACAGCAGGCTGAGATGTTTAAACCCCTGAAACGTATCCAGCTGAGCTAACAGACTGTTTTTGCTTTTGACAGGACCAAACCAGAACGTATCTGGATGCAAACAGCGTTTATTTTCAGCCAAAGTGGAGCAGGTGATGGAAAGAGAGAATCAGTTCCTGGTTATCCACCAACTCCCATCTAAAACTTCAGCTCATTTTAGAGAGACTTTAAAAGTTTCTGCACTGACTCCTAAAATTGCACCTCTGCCAGGAGTTAAAGCTGCACCTCTTCCCAAAGCGGCACCTTCTTCTAAAGCGCCACCTCCTCATAAAGCACCACCTCCTCGTAAAGATACACTTCCCTCTACAGATGCACTTCTTCCCAAAATGGCACTTCATCCTAAATCTGCACCTCATCCTAAAGTCAAAATTCTTCCTATAGCTGAGCCTCTGTCAAATGCTGCACCTCATCCTAAATCTGCACCTCATCCTAAATCTGCACCTTCCCCTAAAACCATACCTCCTAAATCAGCTCCTCTTCATACAGCTCCACGTCCTAACATCATTCCTCCTTTTACAGCTGCACTTCTTCCCAAAGCGGCACTTCATCCTAAATCTGCACCTCATCCTAAAGTCAAAATTCTTGGTATAGCTGAGCCTCCGTCAAATGCTGCACTTCATCGTAAATCTGCACCTCATTGTAAAACTGCACCTCTTCCTGAAGTTGTAATTTTTCAGATAGTTGCACCTCCTTCAAATGCCACACCCCCTTCTACAACTGCACCTCTTCCCAAAGTGGCACCTCATCCTAAAGCCACACCTGCTAAAGTCGCACCTATTCCTAAAGCCCTGAATCATTTTAAAGCCTCACTTCTTCATATAACTGCACCTTCTAATGCTGCACCTCCTCCTAAAGCCCCACCTCTTAATACAGTGACAGCTCTGTCCAAAGTGGTACCTCCTTCTAAAGCCACTGCTCCACTTCTAGATGCGCCACTTCCTCTTAAAGCTACACCTCCTCTTATAACCACACCTCTTAAAACAGTGACAGCTCTTTCCAAAGTGTTACCTCCTTCTAAAGCTGCAGCTCCACTTCTAGTTGCACCAATTCCTCTTAAAGTTGCACCTCCTCTTATAACCACGCCTCTTAAAACAGTGACAGCTCTTTCCAAAGTGGTACGTCCTTCTAAAGCCGCAGCTCCACTTCTAGATGCGCCACGTCCTCTTAAAGCTGCACCTCCTCTTAAAGCCCCACCTCTTAATACAGTGACAGCTCTGTCCAAAGTGTTTCCTCCTTCTAAAGCCACTGCTCCACTTCTAGATGCGCCACTTCCTCTTAAAGCTGCACCTCCTCTTAAAGCCACACCTCTTAATACAGTGACAACTCTTTCCAAAGTGGTACCTCCTTCTAAAGCCACTGCTCCACTTCTAGATGCGCCACTTCCTCTTAAAGCTGCACCTCCTCTTAAAGCCATACCTCTTAATACAGTGACAGCTCTTTCCACAGTGGTACCTCCTTCTAAAGCCACTGCTCCACTTGTAAATGCGCCACTTCCTCTTAAAGCTGCACCTCCTCCAATAGCCATAACGCTCCCCAAAGCGCCACCTCATCCTAAAGTCACGCCTCCTCCTACAGCCGCACCTCCTCCTACACCAACCTTTCCTCACAGAAGACCACCTAAATGAACCATTTACCACCAGAGGTATCGCAGGTAGGGTGTGCCCTCTCTGCGTGGGACTTCCCAACATTTGCATCTTTCTTTTTTTTCTCCCCCTTCCCATATTGTCCAAAAATAATTCAGAAAGTTTGTAGTCTGCTGCCAATCAACTCCAGCGGTCAAAACTGGGATCCTCAAAGTCCCAGTTTCACTTTTGATTTCAGTGGAAGCTTCAAAAAGAGGAAGTAAAACTCAATTAAACTTGTTCCTCCTAAAACTGATCTACAGAAGCAGCTGAATATGTTTGTAAAAGTGTTTCTGAGTTGTTGGGAAAGTTGCACTTAATAAAACATTTACCTTCATGCAATATGTATTGTGTATTTGTTTCTCAAAATCTGAACAAACTCAACATTTTAACATGTCACACAAAAACAGAATATTTAAGACATTTTATTGACAATGCCACACAGCAAACCTTCACTAAACCAGTTTGTAAGAGAGGAAAGGATAAAAGGAAATGGGAACCACACTAACTCAGCTCACTTATACAGTTCTACCTTAAGATTAAATGTCAGATTTCCTTCTGAGCCACTGTAGATCTGAATGCTACATTATGATCTGACGAAAGGAAGATGACCAAACGCCACCATGTTTCGTTTCTTCAATGGGACAAAGAATGAGCAGAGAGGAAGGGAAAAATATTAGACTGAAGAGAAACGTCTCATACTGTTGTAGGCTATTCTGCCTAGTAGCACAAACTTAAAGATTAACTTCGTCTATCAAAATAAATCTAACTAAAGTAGTGTACACACATCTACACTGTAATCTGTAAGGAGTCTGTTTCGGTGCTGATGGTGCCCAACATTGGAAGTGACATTTTTTTTTTTTGCTTAGTATTTACACTTTTTTTCTAACTGTTTTTGTTGTATCCAG
Source organism: Micropoecilia bifurca (assembly GCA_903067075.1). Classification (NCBI taxonomy): domain Eukaryota; kingdom Metazoa; phylum Chordata; class Actinopteri; order Cyprinodontiformes; family Poeciliidae; genus Micropoecilia; species Micropoecilia bifurca. Next base: position 7,690 of record CAEGAF010148692.1, read on the forward strand.
TAAAACAGGTTTTCTTTCCTCTTTCAAAGCGCACAGGTGTTCATTTTGCCTCTTCGTTGTTTCTAGGTTTACTTTTTTCCCCTCATTTTATCCTCAGTTTTTACAACAAATTTTGCTGTCTATCTAAAGACATCTTGTCCAGACCAAGCATCATTTTGTACCTTCCTAAAGAGCATTTTGAACTTATTCCCGTCCCTCCACCCCTTATAGTCAGGAGTCTGAATTTCCCATATGTTTCCCATATGTTTCTGTCAATAGACTGGATTTGGATTAGATGGGGACATAATAACACAACCTTGTGATACTCCAGTACTGATGATTTGAATGTGGTAATTTCAAAACAAGCATATGATGAGGAAGTTGATGGCAGACAAACTTGGAGTCTGCTACAGGTGCTTTTTATTGTTTTAACCTGCAATGTAAAAGGTTAAATGAAGTGTTGCAATACAAAATGGTGCTGTCTGCTAAAGAACATCTAATCCTGACCACGCCTCACTTTTGTGTGTGCCTAGTGGATGTTTGTACTTGCAGCTAATACTGTAAATCATGTTTCTCTTACCCTGTTCATAACGCACTTTTAGATTTAAAAATTGAAAGGGTAACTTCATCTATCAAGATTTGTCACAAGTTTACATGTACAGCCCAGAAAAAGAAGTAGATTATATGACAGAGTTGTTTAGAATAAAACAAACAAAAATAACTGTGCTAAAAGGCTGGCAGGAGTGTTTGAAATGGTTGTCATGGCAACATGTGGGTATGAAATGGGTTCCAGTGTGTGTGAAGGAGTGAACAGTGTACAACTGCTGTACACCCAGATATTATCCAGCTAAGCCTGTCACAATAAGCAATTCATCAATTAATTGCATTAATTAAAATGAGCTCCATCATTCCCATTCTGTTTGAAGGGCAGTTTTGTTTACAAAGACTATAATCCATTTTATGTATAGCTTTGTTTTTTTTTGTTTTTATTGTATAAACTTGTGTTATTTAAAATATCTGCCACTCCATTGTTGGTGTTCTTTAGAAAAGTTAGTTACGTCATTATCAATTATATTACTTGAAAATGATCTCAAAACAATATTTATCACAATTACTGGGGCAATTTATCATCCAGCAAAATTTGTAAATCTTGATGGTCACAGAATGACTTTCGGACCTGGAGTGAACAAGAAGAGGACACGCGATCAAAATCATCTCTGAAAGCAAATAGTTAACATCTCTTCTCCAGATGTGTAAAGGCGAGGATGGTCAGCTCCATGCCAACCTGCTGTGTGCGGTTAACGTGACGGAGCAGCCCGGGGGAACCCTGCCGGACCTGGAGAGCACCGATGAAGCAGTAAGGCTACTGAAGAGTCGGGCCAGCGACGGAGCGCCTTTCTTCCTGGCTGTGGGCTTTCACAAACCACACATACCTTTCAGGATCCCACAGGTACACGAGTTTTTATTTATTGCACAGCCTATACAACACGACTTCTGTAAAACATGGAATTCATCAGAGTGGAAACGTACCTCATCAATCAGACTCAACCCGTCGGCAAGCTTCCTGATGAATTGGTTTTAATTGAGCAGCTTTTGATGCATTCATCGACTTAACGTCCTCACATAAACATCTCCCAACACATGCTGCTGTTATTGATTTTGATCATGTTGAGCAGCTGGGAGAAACTGATGTGGTGATGACATGCTAAACGGGAACATTTGCAAATTCAGTTTTATGCAGCGGATCGTGCAAAACGACAGTCTGTGGCAAATTAAACATTTTAGCTGTGCATTGTCAGATGTTGGATGAATGCAGCTGCATATCAAAAATATGGCTTGTCCCGTCTGATCCTCATTGTGTCAAAGCTGGAACTGTGTAGTTGAAGTAAAAATGGAATTGATATGGTGTTGAATTTGCTTGTGAAAGAAGAGCTTATAGATTGTTTGATTTGTTAGTTCAGTAATGCTATGAGGTTAAACAGTGTTTCATATCCCTATTTATACTTGTTGCTCTGCTGTCACAAATTTTATGTATTTATGAATAAAATGTTGGTTTTAAGGTTTTTCTAACTAATGAAAACAGAAATTTGCTTTTTCCCTAAATTAAAATCTTTCAGCCACCAATAGGTCACCTGATGAGTATACTACTGTTAAAAATCAGAAAGGATGGATCAGGGATTAAATTTGGAAGTTTAAAGCAGAGTTAAGTCATGGAAAACTATCCAAAGATTTTACGAAATGCAACCAAGTCATCATTGGAAAATGGAAATCCAAACCTATCAAAACATGGCCACCATTTTAGCTGTAGTAAACGCAGCTTTTACCCTTATGAGTTTTCTCAATAATAAATCTGTTGTTCAAAAATCTGATTGTTTCCCTCTAACATATAGGAGGCATGGCAAACATGTAAAAGAAGCTGCTTTGGTCAGAAGAATCCAAATTTAGCTAAAAACAGGCAGAAAATGAACTGCTTAACACCCAAAACTCACCCTCCCACGTTAATGCAAGGTGAGAGCTGCATCATGCTATGGGGATGGTTTTCTTCAGCAGGGTCAAAGAAGTTTATCAGGGATAAGAAAATGATTGGAAAAATTGAAGTCCAAGTGGCCTAATCAAAGTCCAGACTTAGCTCCATCTCTGAATCTGTGAGCTTGTTGTTTTCATAAAAATGAGGAAACATTTCAGTTTCTTCATGTGAAGAGATTTTAAGGAGCAACTGAAGTGAAAGGTGGTTCTGATCAGAATCAACCCAGCTTGTATTAATCATTTATGTATTTTGCAAAATGATCAATTAAATCTCAGTTTTAATATATTTAATAAACAGGGATCATTTTATATCTTCATGAAGTTGACATTGTACTCAAAATGTCTCGTCTCGCTGCGTTTGACTGGCCGCAGTCGTTGTTCTGGTCCAGTCTGTGTAATGCATGGCACAAGGACAGCGATTCAGTCGCTCTGAATCGGATTCATTATAAACAATTCAATAGGTCCCCCGGCCCCTAAATGAGCAGGCTGCTGTTGGCACAAACATGGCTGAGTGGGGGGAGGTTATTGTCCTGTGAGAGGAGGCAGTTTTGCTTAAGTATGTTTTGGACAAATGCTCCCAAATCCTAGACAAAAGCAGACACAAAGCCTTTGTAAATGGTGTTGGGGAAATGGGGAAAAATAATGGCTTATAGAAAAAAAGAGAAGAAGCATGGAAAATAGCTTTTTGGGATAACCACAGAGTCCAAACAAGGAAACAAAAGGAAAATTGAGAAAACAAGAGGTACTGGTCAGGAGTTAAAGGCATTGATTCTTGAAAATATTTGATACGTTTTATTTAGAAATCTCCAAAGGGCTACATGGAGGTGTTTTGTTAGTGCTAGTTGGTAGTACAGTCATGGCCAAAAGTTTTGAGAATGACACAAATATTATATTTTCACATGATCTGCTGCCCTTTGGTTTTTATGTTTTCATCACATACAAAAATACAATTGCAATCATATTATGAGTAACAAAAGCTTTTATTGACAGAATGAGTTAATGCAGCAAGTCAATATTTG
>CAEGAF010148698.1:0-18392 GCA_903067075.1 Micropoecilia bifurca
GTGACTCTCACACCGAACCTGTTTAAAGCTGCAGCATCTAACTTAAAAAATACATTTTACATACGTATTAAAACTTTTTCTGTCCTAACATGAGACAGATAATCTCTAAAAAATAATCGATCTCCTCCCTGTTCTGCATAATTACTCAGTCAGAAACAGCCAATCAGAACTAGCAGAAACGAGCTAGCCGCCATGCTAACAGGAAGTTTTCATTCAGTAACTCTGGATTGTTTAATGTAATGGATCCTGTTTTTGCCCTTGAATGTTAAGTTTCATACTTGAAATTTTTGGCAATGTTGAGAGGTTTTATTTTGTCTCTTTGCATTATTTAGCCTCTTCAGAGCCTTTATATGTTATCAGTCTGTTAAAGATCGTATTATTGATAGCAGTACAATTTGCACAATGCCTGTTTTGTTTCGTTTTCTTCTTGGAAAAGTTATTAAAAACAAGTTTTTGTCTAAATTAAGGTGAATTCAGGGTTCCTTTTTCCACATAATGTAACGGTAGTGTTTATGATAAAAAATAAATAATAATTATGTGATCGGTATCGGTATTGGCAGAAAAAAACCTGATCAGCACATCCCTAGTTTTTTGTGATATAGTCTGATGCCTGTTGCACAGGTTCAACAATGTCTGACTGATGTCAAAGAAAGTCCAGTGGTATTTCTTTGGATCTATTTTACATGCGGTGGGGAGTATCTATGACCTACGGTGACTTACTGTCAGGACTTGGGATTTGTGTCTAAATAAATGAATTATTACCAGAATGTTCGCTTTTAACGGTCCTTTACCAGGAAATTTGCTGATTCACATGCTGCTTTATGGTGCTTTGTAGTCATCATTTCAACATTAGTCACTGAGTGTGTGGCCGTACCTCCCTAACAACTGATAGTATGCTTCTGTAGGCTTCAAACAACAACAACAACAACAAAAAAAAATACCCTGAGAAATATGTGAAGTCAACTAAACATTCAGCACTGTACAAAAGTTTAAAACCCCTCCTCGTTTGTTTCTACTTTGCCTCCAATGAGCCTGACTTTTTTTATTGGAAGTCTTTTAAAACCGGTCTCAAGCTCTTCTTCCACTGTCTTTCTTGAGTTATTAAAGCTTTTTCTTTTGGACTTTGACCACCATTTCTCTCATTTTGCCTGGAATCTGTCAACTGAGAATAGATTGTTGCGCAATGTGTGCTGAAACAAGTATAGAAATGACTTGAAGGGCTGAGGCCTAAACAGTCATCAAGGATCTTGCACGAGACTTAAGAATCACATCATAATTTAGCTCATCGGCAGGTGTGTGCCAAGCTTTCAGCCAACAGCTCTGAGAATCACTGTAATGATGCTCCACCAGTAATTAATAGTACATTTTTTACAGATTCAACTAAAGAAACAAACCCACAGATAGTCTTCTTGCGACCGGAAGGTCGTAGGTTCGATTCCAGCTTCCTCTCCTGCCACATGTTTCATTAACAGTAGCCCAAAGTAGGATGATTGTCAAGCAATAACTAAAGACTCCAGCTTCGATTATGCTTAATACTTAAACGTTTTCAAGAAACCATTAGTGTCACCTTTAAACACCGTTTTATTTTATTTATTTATTTATTTATTTATGTATTTATTTTTTTTAAATAAAAATGTCTCGCGGTGAACCCCATCATCTTTGATATTATCTTTCGCTGTGAGCTAGCATGTCAGCTGCTGGACTATCTCTCCCATCTCCGACAACAACATGTTCTATTCTGAGAAAAATTGGGGAAGAGTTGATCTTGGACGGAGCCGCGCATGACGCGAACGCGCGCCGGTGTCTGTCCGCTCCCTCCCCGCGGTCACTCTGCTGGTCCTCCGAGTGGGTGGGTGGTCTGCTTCAAGAGAGGTGCGCTGGAAACTTTATACCGGCATGCACACTCACAAACACGCTCACAAAAAAGGAGACGGGGGTGAAGGTAGGGGAATTGGGGGGGGAGGTGGGGGGGGGGGGGACTGGGAATCACACCAACGCAGCACAGCAGAGGGTGGAGCAGGCAGCAGAAGCCTTCTTCCAGATGTGCGACATTAATTTAGCTGATCCAAAAACATGAACCGGTAGCTCCCACTCACTCGTCACCGCCGAGCGTGCGTGTGTGTGTGTGTGTGTGTGTGTGTGTGTGTGTGTGTGTGTGTGTGTGTGTGTGTGTGTGTGTGTGTGGGTGTGTGTGTGTGTGTGTGTGTGTGTGTGTGTGTGTGTGTGTGTGTGTGAGAGAGAGTGAGACAGTCCTTCTGCTTCTTTTTTTTAAACATCAAAGCCTCAAATAAATACCTGCAAGTTTTTCTTTCCTTCTTTCTTTCTTTTTCTTTATGAATGAAGATGAGGATGAGGATTTGAGCAGGTTATGAGAACAGCTTCCTCTCTGACCTACGGAGTAGCGCCGCTGGACTTTTCGTGCAATACTTTCCACCGGGAAGGTTCTGGGGCGGGGAGGGGAGGGGAGGGGAGGGGGGGGGCATGGAAAGACAAGGCAGAGCAGGGGGGAGAAAAATGAAATCAAATAAGAAGAAGAAGAAGAGCGGAGGAGGAGATGGAGAGAAGATGTAGGAGGACGGAAGTGGTTTTGATTGGGTCCCTCCAGAGATTCTTTTGTTTGGATTGTTCCGCGTTTCACTTCTCCCCCCCCCCACCCCACCACCACCTCTCTTTTTCTCTCTCTCTCTCCATCTTCCTCCCTCCTCGCAGACATCTGAGGTAGATTACAACAGAGACCCCGGGTCACATTTATGACTTAAACCAGGAACATATGGTTCCGAGAGCGTGTTTGAACGTCCAGTTCAATGCAGTGGGATTCCCCCCTCACCATGTCAGGTCCCCAAGTGGTGCTGGTCAGATTTATTTTCTTGTCCATTGTCTCTTGCTGGGATATCAAAGAACTATTGTTTGTTCATCAGCAAGGGTACAGCAGGTTACTTACAGGTCCTGAATGAGGAGGGGGGCTAGGGGGGGCTCTGCCTCTCCCCCTTTATTTGTTCTGATATATAACTAGACCCCGTCCTGATCAGATCAGTGCTTCCACACTCAAATAAAAAAAAAGAACAAACTTGTTTGTGTTTTAAGAGGTTGTGTGTGTGGTTTTGTATGGTTTGTTTTACTCAAGCATCGACAGGACTCGTTTTAACAGCCCTGGGGCACCTCGCTTTGTGGCTGCGCAGCATGGCCCAGCTTTTAATCCGAACCTCATGGAGAAAACACCGACCCACCGTGCGTATAGCTCACGTCCGCGGTATTTCCACATGGTAGCAGGTTGAGGTTGAAGAGATACGCAATGATTTCAGCCAGGACAACACATCTGTAAAAGTGTCATTTGACTTTATTAGCATCGGTTTCACTCAGTTGAAGAGAGAAAAGGGAAGGAAAAAAAAAAAATCAACTTTTGTCTTTGGAACGTTTACCATGGAAGAAAACAAACAAACAAAAAGCTACAAAAAATACGTTGTTGGAAGGACAATATATATATAATAATGGCATTAAAATAGTTTGGACGAGAGAACAAAACTGAGGAGTAAGGCTCAAATATTTTTGGATGCAGGGCATTTTCCTCTTTTTCTGCCCAATTGTTAACACATTAAAAAAATGGAACAACAATATATTTACAGTGCATTTATTTACATTAAGGCATTTTTTTGCTGGGGTAAAAAACAAACAAACACAGTGAATCTGTTATATCCCAGCGTCTACACAATTAAATAAATAGAGAGATTTCCCTTGTTAGATTACAGTGCTATATTATCTTTAAGCTACCTGCAGTGAATGAACAAGTACAGTTAGAAAGGCCGAATCACACAATCAAACTCACACCTGGGTGTATATTAGAGGACAGATTCCCTCCACCCCTTTTAAAGCTCATGTTCTGTAAATAAAGTAATCCATTAAGACCAGACATCTAACAAAAGCTACCAAAATGTATTTAATAAAAAAAAGGTCCCATTTTGTTTTTATTAGTTAGTAAAAAAGAAGGTACAGTAGGTCTTAATGGATAATGGAGTTGTGGTTTACATGATTGTAAATTGCTAAAGTAGAACAAAAGCAGAGATGCACCAAGAAATCAGCTTGGTCGTCAGGTCGGAAACTCAAAACTAATCTCCCCATCAGTGAACGCATGGCATGTCAGCAACAAAAAAACAGACTGCACCGACAGCAGCACCTTTCAGTGTATCTGCAACAACTGTGAGCAGCAACATCGAGCTGCGAGAGAGCGAGAGAGAGCCAGACTTCCCGAGCTTCAACCTCAGTTTGCCGTGCTTTGGTTCTGGTTTTGAAAAGTCGGTAAAAACCCAATTGTGGTGTGATTGCTATCAATTACCACGTATGACGGCGCACGCTCGGAGGGTCAAAGTTTTACAAAACAGATCAAAAACAACTCTGACTGGTGCATCTCGGAGAAAAACTGCTGTCAAGGTGCTAATGGCGGCAAGAGGAAGACATTTATCTAAATGGAGCTATGCTTAAAATATTCAAGTTCTTTAAGTTCAAAAACGTAGCAAATCTGTCCTCTAACAGAGCACGTGTCCAAGTTTGATGGCCTGATGGAGCCGTGTTGCTAGTTATCTGCCTAGATTTTTTTAAAAAAAGGCTAAAACCCCCTTGGAGAAAGAGACAGACTGTCACTTTAGTACAAAAGCTGAGCTGTTCTATTACAATGGAGATGATCAGCTCTCGGATATTAAAGTTTCTCGTTTCCCTCTCCTCGTACTGAGTTCAGAGACTTTTTTTTTTTTTTAAACAGAACAGGAACCAAAAACAGCACCATGTGTGTTTAAAAGAACCGCCTACACTAATCACAGCTCTGGCAGAACAGGAACACATTTAACCACAGAAGGAGGCACTTCATGGGGTGTTGATGATGAAGATTAGACTTTGGTTAAAATGCAAAAAAATATATAAAAAAATTAAAAAAATAAAAATTGGATGGCACAATCTGCACAGAAATGAAATTCAGAAGATGCTTAATTCAAGCTTGTGCATAAATACAGTTGCTTCTGTTTTAACAGAGTCAGGTCTGCTTACATTTCTCCGGCTGGACATCCATCAAAAACCCATCCTAAATAATTGATCATCTAATGGCTGCTCTTTACAATCCACCCATGTCCCCACGTTACTCAGCCATCTGCAGATTTCCTCTCTATAAAATGAAAAACAATTCAGTCTTGCCATCTCTACCTCATCTCATGTTTTTGTTCTCCTTCTTCGCTTCATCTTCTTTGTCTCAGGAGAATAAATGCTTTCAATTTTTAATATCCAGACAGCGATGACTGGCGTGGCATGTCCAGTTGTGATAATGATCGTTTTGTTGGTGCATGAGATACACAGTCAGTTCTAGTGCAAACCAAAGGATTTGGTTAAAAAAAATAAAATAAAACCTGGACATTCCAGCTATTTAAACAAACATACCGATGAGTAAACAAAAGTTGTTCTTGAATTAAGAAGTTCTACATTACAACGAAGACAGACAATGTTTTTTTTTTTTATTTCCAGTCACACAAAGTCCAAATGGACTGGAAAACGTGAAGGAGCTTCCATTTTCTTTATGCTATGGAGCTTTTGTCTTTGTTTTTTGTTTTGTTTTGTTTTTTGTTCTTGTCCAAAGAAATTTTCATCACACCTCGTGACGGTGTCAAACCAAACATTTTTCTTGGACGTCGGTAAAGCTGCTTGGCATCTTAACACTGTAGCCGTCGGACTCGAGCCGAGCGCTTTACGTGAGATTCAGGACGAGCGCTCGCGCAGCACGACTGTGGCACGCGTGCAAAAAAAAAAAAAAAACAAAAAAAAAAAACGTGGCTAGTTCTGGTGCCTCTTCATGTGCAGCGCGAGGTGGTCGGACCTGGAGAAGGAGCGGGAGCAGACGGTGCACTGGAAGGGCTTGGCGCCCGTGTGCTTCCGGTAGTGGCGCGTGAGCTCGTCGGAACGAGCGAAGCGCCAATCACAGCTGTCCCACGTGCACCTGTACGGCTTCTCGCCTGCAACGAAGGAGTAGGAGAGAAAGAAGAAGGAGGAAGGAGTCTTAGTGAGTTCTGGTAACAGCAGTGTCGAGCTGAACGTCTTTACATTTTCACAAACTGCTCAAGTGAGAGGACGCACGTACTGATGACAGTGATATACTTTTTTTTTGAAAACACAAGTTAAATCCTTCAAATGATTCACACAGTCAGGTGGAGAAACTGGGAAAACAGGCTTCGCTGAAAATTCCAGTCGTCTGACAGCATATACAGTCATAACACTGTCACTCACAGGCATTTATCAAGCACTCCAACACCAGAGCTGCGCGAGTTTCCCACAGATACTCCTCTGTATTGTCTACCTCTACTTCTGGCACGTCTTTGATGGGTTTAGGCTGTTTGTCACCTCTTCATTCCACGCCTCGGGCTGCAGGCGCTTTCCAGAAACCTTGTGTGCCCTCAACCTTTACCCAACCGCTTGTTTCAGTCTCATTGGTCCGAAAGTCTTTAGGAGTTTGTTCACCCAGCTTATAAGCCATGCACATGCTCCTTTTTAATCATTTGCACAAATGTTATTTTTTTTTGTTCATCTCGACTCAGAAAGTAAAACATGACATCAGCTGAAAAGAGTAGGTTTTTTTCCCCAATGTAAATTCTAAAAATGTGCTGCAGGGTCTTTGACAGTACCTCTGAATCCATTGGGAAATTGAAAGAATTACCAGATTGTCCCAATTTATGAACCACAGCATTGGTTTCTAACCAAAGAGTTCAACATAACTCAGATTAAGAAAAGACATTGCTCGATTATTTTGTAGAGCATAAATGAAGTTTGAGAAATTAGCTGATTACCATATCTGGCCAAATGATTGATGCATTTCTAATTATTTTTGATGAAACCAATATTATTTAACAAAGCTCTCTGTTTAGGCCTCATGCTAACATTCTAGCAGAAAAAGAAACTGAAAAACAATTGGCCAGAAGAGTCAAGAAAGGCAAAGAAAAGAAAACTAGTATACAGATGTCATCAATATTTCTGCAGCCAGACCGACTGAAATGTGCGGAAAGTGAAGCACAGAGATAGGAGTGTAAAGATATGGAACTGCATGACGGCAGATCATATTCATAGATGGCATTCTAAAACCTGGTGCACACCATAAAAAATAGCTGAATACACCTGAACCGGTCAAGTCTAAATCCAAACTCTGATTTTTTTTTTTTACGCATGATTACCATAAAAATATCAGTTGCACCAGAAAATCAAAACAAGAATATAGAAATGAAAAGTTTCTGTGGAAAGATTTACATCTCTTCTGACGTCTGCACAGCATTCTAACCTCTAAGTTAAAGGTGTTTGTATGCGTGTATGTGTGCGTGTGCGGAGGCGGGCTTAAGAAGATTTAGATCTCATTAATAAAAACTTTCCTGACTCCACTGCGTCACTGAGATGGAAGTGAGAAGATTTTATTTTTAAGCGTCGAGTCCAAATTGAATTCTAGGGCACAGAAGTTAAGCAAGAGGCGTTAAGCGTCTTCGGGTCGCACCAAACTCTCCCAACAAGCACAACAGGCTGCGAAGTGTTGCTCAAACCGCCGCAATTAAGCCGCAGCGCGATGAATCACGGCGTCGGCACACTAAAGAAACGCATCATGGACGCGCACCTGAGCGCCGACAACAGGGGCAAAAGAGTCGATGAAAGAACGAGCTGGATAAACTTTCAGACACATCCACCCTCCCCACACACAGATACAGACCGACACACACTCACAATCAGGGTAATGGATGTTGATGGAGATTAGAGTGGGAACTCCCACCGGGGCCCAAACGCATTAGGAATCATCTCATACAGATTACTGACAGGTGCGTGAGGAAGTGTGCATGTGTGTGTGTGTGTGTGTGTGTGTGTGTGTGTGTGTGTGTGTGTGTGTGTGTGTGTGTGTGTGTGTGTGTGTGTGCACTGAAGCATCTGAATCAGAGATGCAGAATGAGTAATAGACAAAGATAGAAATAAATTGTTGGGGGAAGGGGATTTCACAAAGGGTTGAAGGTGGAAAGCATCCAAAAAAACAAATGAAACAAAAACTAGATGGAAGGATGATTGGATGAATGAAAGGAACTGAAAGAGAGAGAGAGGGAGAGAGAGAGAGAGAGAGAAAAAAACGGTTGTTGAGAGCAGGAAGGATATATAGCTCGAGCTATACAACCGTTTACGTGTTGTTCTCTCATCTTGTGGTCTGTAATAACTGAAATAACCACAATCAGCCTGGAGCATGAATGATCTAATTGTCGTGTCATGTTCCAAATACTGAAATGCATTTCGGAGACACGCACATGCACGTACATACACGAACACATGCACACCGCCGTTTTGCACAAATCACCCAGATTAATGAGTGGAACTGATTCTGGATGAGAGAGAGAGAGAGAGAGAGAGAGAGAGAGAGAGAGAAAGAGAGAGCTTTTTGTGTGTACGTCCAGATGAGCGAGGAATGCCCAGATATCAACAGAAGCTTTGTTTTGTCAGCTGGAGCGAGGTGGGGCCCAACACCTAAGCACTTGTTTGTTGACTCTGTTCGTCCAGGAAAACCAAATGGTTTGAAACTAAACGTGCGAGGAGGAAACGGATTGAGGAAAACACAGAGACGGAAGGGGGATCGGAGATAAAGGGAAAGTGCATGCGATCAAGATTATTTGAGAGGAGAGGGGTAACTTAAAACAGGAAGGGCTTCTGGGCAACAAAGGTTTGTGTACAGTAAAAACTACTATCGATTCACTGCATTTACTCTCACTAACAAATATGAACTGATAAAAACAAACAAAAAAAACAAAGCTGGGTAAGAAGGTATGGCTTTCCACTGAAGGACTTCACAAAAAACTTTGCAATTAGATAAAACAATCCTGATAATTTTGCTCTGTTCATTTGGGTCAATGACAGAGTCACAAAAATTGAATAGATCTGTGTCATTCCATCCCTTAGTACATCTGTTATACTTTGTGTTACACTCCTTTCACATCTGTTTTGGTCTTGATGCTGTTAAGGCCGTGTGACACGAAATGACAGCTCATGAATCCCGATCAAACCAAAAATAACTAAATGACATCCTGCTGGTATATATTTTTTTTTATTTTATATTTTTTACTGGATTCGTCCAACCCCAATTTTCTTACAATATGACATTGGAAGCAAATTACTTCAAGTTATAGAATGTAACAACTGGCAACTAAACATCCACCAAGTGATGGCAGAAAAGAAAGAAAGCTGTGGTCAGATTTCTAACTGGTGTGAAGGTGTTTTTTACTCCTGACTGGTTTACATGCAGAACCCTCACACAAAGTAATAAAATTATGTATTCTACTTGTAGTCCGTACTCTGGAAAATCCAGAATATAACAATCGGCATTAAATATACATTTTGATCTCATATTGCTTTATTTTGTCATTTAATTTCTGAAAAAAAACAACGTTTAAGATGCTAATTTAGAAGCATAAATGTAAAATAAACGATAACTATAACCACCAATGACTTGGGCTGAAGTATGACTTTTAATGAGACAAATCAAAAATTTAAAGTCCACCTATTATAATTTTATGCAAAATCTCATTATTTTACATTAAATTCAGAAGGTAATTTTTTATTATTATTATTTTAATTTGGACATTTTTAGAACTTTAAAGTATTTGTGTCTCATCCCGTGTGGACAGGAATGCTGTTGATGGTATTTGCTGTTCTGCAGGTGCATGAATGATGGGTTTAACTATCATTCATGTTAAACCCAGGTGTGTGGGTTTAACACGCATGGATTTACCCATGTGAAAAATCTGTCTGGTGATAGTTTTTGGCATAATACAGCGATTCTGAATAAACACTCCCTGCCGACCAGACCGTGTTTTCTTTATATGTTTTAAAAACAAGGTGGTTCCATATGATCGCCGAAGATCTTTTAAACTAAAATCTGTCTATTCCAGTCAGCAGAGAACTGACACAAATCCCTTTAGCGTGTTTTATTGTTGCCAGATTTCCTGCAGCGTTCTCATATACCAAAGCCACACAAAGTGCAATCAATGGGGAATTGACAACACTGACATGAAACATCTTCAAAACAAATCCACTTGGTATTTGTACGCCTTACGTGATGTCATCAGAGGCGGACACGTTGAGAAGCTCGTCTTTAGGAGGGTGGATTTTTTTCTTGATTAGATAATAACGATTTACAACAAACTACCTTTATAGCAAAAAAAAATACCTGCAAAGGTGACACCCTGCATATAAAACGTTTTGTTTTGCAAAAGGAGTTTGACAAGTAGCTTTAACAGCAGCAATAAAAGCAACCCCGGCCTCGGGAACGTGCGCTTTATCTGATCTGGTGACGTGAATCTGAGAAAGGTGGCACCACACGTCTTAGCCCCGATCACATACTGCTAGAGTCATCCCCCCTCCTCACCCCCCTGACAGAAGTGTGGCACTTCCACCTGTTTTGATGGAATAGTATATTGGGGCTGAGGATGTGGAATGAGGATACGCTTACAAACACATGACGAGAAGTCGGCGGTCTGCCTAGCAACACGGTGCCAGCGCCGACACCTGAAACCCGAGCACAGCGGACTGAAAAGCGCATCGATCAGAGGAGCATCTTACCCGTGTGAGTCCTGAGGTGGGCTTTCAGATGGGACGACTTGGTGTAGACCTTCTTGCAGCCTGAGGCACAGAGATGGAGATAAACAAAAGCAGACAGCTTAGACCAAATAATCTGCTTGTGTCAGATATGCATTTACCCAATAAACCGAGCTGCGGTATGCAAGAAATTTGAACTAATGAAGACCAGAAGCTGTGTGGAATGAAGCACAGTAAATGCTCCGGAGATCCTCAACAGAGTGTCATAGCTCTTTGTTCAAACTCAGTCTATCTGGGATTTAGCTCGTCGTAATAAGCTAAATAATCTGTGAAAAATAATATTTAGAAATGTCCTGCCCTGCCGTGATTATACTGTACAAGATTACAACTTAACAGATACTTGTGTGAAAGGTGGACTCAGGGAAATGATGGATGCGTGTCATCTCACTTTTAAAGAAGTTAAGCGTGTACGAACAGGCTACAGGGAGCTCACCGAAATCCTCCCCCACCCCCACCCCACTCTCTCTCCTTTACCTGCTGCCACAGGCTAGTTAACATTTCATGTTCTACAAGTTGCTGCACATCGAACAGCCTGAATGTGTGTGGCTGTTTGTCAGGCAGTTTAAGAAAATACTTTAACCTGAGCAAGTTATCCCAAGCATGCATGCAAATGTGTGTGTGTGTATAGGGGGAGAAAAGATCAAATGACTGCAGGAAACCGTCTGTGTAATTAAAACAGCCGCAAAAGGCACAGGTTCATGCCACAATCATTCCAACGTGGATTTAGGCTCAACGGTCAGGGTTTCTGGGCTGGTAGTGATACAACCGTTTAGGTTGCGATAATAAATGCAAAGTGGTTGTTTTTTTTCTGAGCTTATGGTTAAAGAAAATGCACTGGCATTACATTTCAGCGACGCCGCTGAAGCAGAGTGCAGGGAAGACATGGTTCAAAAAGCAACGTGTAATTTCAAAAAAATGCAGGGGAGTCTTAAAATGAATCTGGTCGTCATAATGCTGACCTTTCTGACTGGCCAGACGTCAGTCTGGTCAGACCACAGCACCGGGGGAAAAAGGACGAAAACACAATACAGCGGGGGTCACAATCAGCACACACACACAATGTGGAGGGCGTGCTGCTCTGCTGACCTGGGTAATCACAGTGGTGGATCCGGCGTTTCTCCAAGTCCGGGTTGTTCCTCCGGTTGTATCGGACGGTCCCGGAGTTCTGCGTCGTGGTCTGGCCTGCGGGGCCCTGGGGGAGCCCCGGAGACGGGCCTTGGACTGGAGCGGGCAGGGCAAAGCCGGCGGGTCCCGGGCCGGGACCGAGTCCCGGCGTGGCCCCCGCCAACTTGGAGGCGATGGTGGCGGCGTACGAAGGAGGAGGGGACAGGGTGTGGAGCAGCTCCTTCTGCCTGTCCGGGCTGCCCGGCTCGGAGCTGGGCGGGGAGGGAGGCAGGTAGGGCACCTGCTGCTGCTGCAAGTAATGGGAATGCACCTGAGCGTTAGGATGCGCGTACACCCTGCGGTAGCCCGCCTTGGAGCCCTGCTCTTGCTGGGAAGCAGCCGAAGCCACTGGTAAATCATGGAAAGGTGCATGAACACTGGAACTGTGCTGCATCTGCTGCTGCTGCTGCTGCTGAGTCTCCATCCCATCAATGTGGTGATGATCCAACCCGGCGTTCAACAGCTGGAAGAGCGAGCCGCCGCCGCCGCCGCCGTCGTCGTGGTGGATGCCTTGCTGCTCGAACTGCGACGGCATTTCCTGTTTGATGAACACCTCTCCTCCCGACTGGGTGAAAACACTCGTGAAGTCCGGTAACCCCGTTAGCGACATGTTTATGGCCAATGCGGCGTTGCCAGGCTCGTGCCCGGATGTGCCACAGCCGCTCGTGGGCGTGCCGTCGGGGCAGTGGGGCTGTAGGTGCGGGCCGAAACACGACGAGGCGGCTTCCGTTTTAACGTGGGCCAGGCCGGCGCGGTTCTGGGCCTGAGGGGGCCGCACCTGCTCGCACGAGCCCATCCTCAGGTAGGCCACGTCGGGGAGGTACAGGTTCATGTTGAGGGTGTAGGGAGCCCCGGCGTGGTCCCCGCTAAAGAACTGCTCCGCCGCCGACGTGACGTCTCTGTGCGACTTCTGCTGGCCGTCTGCCTGGGGTGGGAAGGCAGGCGGGGAGAGATACCTGTCCATCTCACACTTCACCTGTGGAGAGAACGAACCAAGCGCTTAGAAACAAATTGGGAGCGCAAAGCTTCCACGGAACTGTTCCGAGACAAAAGTTCGGTGGAACAGTCACTGCTGAAGCATTTATCACGTAGTCATCGATGGGCAGCTGCAACATTCCCTCACTGCCTGCAAAGCTGAACTCAAACACCTACTCGGTGAGGCCAACAGTGAAGGATGCAACCATGTTTTGGGTATGTTTTCATCATGGCTGCCATTCACAAGTCAGTCTAGTTCAGGTAAAGAAAGAAAAAACGCCACCTGGATACCGTGAAAGTTAGTTAAACCTGACAGCAGAGGATGAAACAGCAACATGAGAGGGAATGGAGGGGTGGGGGGAACCACCCATGTCTCCCTGTCCGCTGCAGCAGCAGTAGCAGCAGCAGCAGCAGCAGTCTAGGGATGGGCTGCTATTTGAGGCTCCACCACCTACTACCAGCTGTTACACACACACACACACACACACACTTCTCTCCTCTGCTGCACAAGTTTCCTCCTAACTGGGGACAGAGCCGGCCGGGACATTTCTGTCCAAGTCAGTTGTCGTCACTGTGGTATGATGGTGTGAGTGGACACCAAAGGCATAACCAACAGCTGGTGACCAACTGGCCGGCGTAGACAAACACGCAGCTGAAGGCGACTTCAGGCGGAGCTGCTGGGTCGCTTGCCCGGCGGCCGACACGGTGTAAAAATAATAAAGTGATGACTACAATCAAGACAGCGGAGCTCGGCTCCATTTCCAGGCCTGGAGCGGAGACCCCCCCCCCCCCCACCTGCCACGCCCATTCAAAGAAACCCCCATAAACATGTGAAGTTGCTCTCGATTCCCCCCTACCTGCGTGTAGTCATTCTGCCCAGCCTTGTCCGCTTCGGAGATCTTACAGTCCAGGCCGAACAGCGCCGAGTCCTCCAGAGAGAAGGCGGCGGCGGCGGCGGCGGCGGCGGGCAGCGCCGCTTTCTGCAGCGGGTAGAACGGATCCTCCTGCGCGCCGCTCATCGTCAGTGCTGCGGCCATGAAGCTCCGACGCAAGGCAGCCCGGATGATCGCTCGTCCTGTTTCTGCGGAGAGGAGGATGATGCTGCTGCTGCTGCTGCTATTGCTGCTGCTGCCGCTACAGCGCAGTGGGGAAGGAGCGCAGCCGGACGCGTTGCAGAGCGTGTGGCGGAGTAATTAATGTGTGCCTGTCGGCAACATCTCCTTCCACTTGTTCCATCCCTCCGGCCCGCAGACAGTTTTCTATCTCTGCGTAGGGCGGAGCGGCCCGGTGTAAATACGGAGCCTGCGCCGCCCATCGCAGCCTTGATTATTCATTCACAGGCCACCGCCCTTCGCTCCATCTAAATACGCTCACTAGACGCGTCCTGGAACGCGCTGGGCCGGCCGGTCCGGTCCGGTCCGCGCGGCCGTAAATGTGGAGGACGTTTTATTCTTTTTTTTCACGACAGCAGAAAATATAACACTTTCCCCGTCTCTCACTTTTTTGCGTGTACACGTCAATTTTTTAAAATTGCGATCGCTTCTGTTAAAATGTATATTTATTTCTCTTTGATCCTACTTGAACAAGCTTGAGATTATTTAAAAGTGGATATATTTCAATTCAACTAATACTCACACTAAAACTGATACGAGTTCTACGTCGCATTTCATCCCTGACTCTATGGTTGTTGTTGACTTTGCATTAAGTTATAAGACCAATAGAAAATTATTCTATTTTTGAAAACATAACATAACGTTATGTCCTACATAATATATTTTGAAAACATAAACATAACATAATGTACGCAGTAAAATCTCTTATTTTAGATGCTGTTCGTTAATGTATTTGAGGGTATTAGTGGGAAGTTGAGTGGAAACAAAAAAAAGTGCACAAGAAACACGGAAAACTGCATCCTAGGAAAGATCATGAAGTAAAGCATTCAAGATTTTTCCTTTAAGAGTACTTCCTGTTTCACAAATGTCAGGAAATACTGACATTTAAGAGTATTTATTTGATATAGTTTAACATGTATTTGCATGCAGGAAATATACCACTGGGTCAACAGAGAACAAATGTACGTTTATATTTGTTCAATGTGATCATAAAATGTTAAACACACTATATGGTTTATTTTATAAGATATAAATCATCTGCAGAACACGTTTCAGCAATAAGGTAAATCAAAGCGTTACATGCTTACAATAAAAACCCCATTAAAGTGGTATAATGAATGAATGTAAAGAGCAGGTGGCACAGACTAATGATGATATTTCACTTAAAGTAAAGGAAACTTAACAGATGTTTTTAGCCTTGATTTAACAGAACTCAGGGTTTCAGTATTTTTGGAGTTTTCTGGTAGTTTTTCCCAGACAGCCTTTGAGATACTCAATTTTTCCTTAGTAAAAATGTCAATGTGCATTTTTTGGTGGAATTCTTTGAATTGCAAAAGTAATCATTCCCTTAGACCACATGGTCGCACTCGATTTTATTTAATGGTAACAAACTAAAGGGACTAAATTCTAAAGCATTCCTGTGTGAATTTTTATTTGAAATAAAATCTTTTAACTATATATATTCTTTTACATCCATCCATTTTCTTTACACCCTTGTCCCTTAATGGGGTCAGGAGGGGTGCTGGTGCCTATCTCCAGCTAACGTTCCGGTCGAGAGGCGGGGTTCACCCTGGACAGGTCGCCAGTCTGTCGCAGGGCAATTCTTTTACATGAAATTCAAATAAAATACACTGATGTTTGACAAACAAAAAAGTGCCTAGTACAAGTGTGCTTTTACTAGGATATTGCTATTGTAATCTCAGTCCTGAAGAACAAGCTCAAGAGAACAAGAGAACATCTCAAGAGATGTTCTCTTGAGTCAGAGAAGCCATTATTCAGTCCGGTTCTTGCACAGCTTCTGATGACAAAACTCAAATGTGCTTGCACAACTAAACCAGTGATTTCTTCACATCATAAAGTCGTCATTAATCTGCTCAATCTCCACAGTCAAAAGAAAAGCACTAAAGGTCAATTAGGAAAGACCGTGAGTCATGTCAACCAGGAAATGAAAGCTATATTTGCACCATTTTGTATTTAATATTTTGAAGTGTTAACAGAAAACAGTTGAAAATGTCACAGCCCGGCTTTCACAGCAGCCGTGTGACTGAGTTTAATATGACACCAATCAGAACATGGTCTGAAATGATAAAGGCATGCCTAGTATGTCTATATTTAAAGCCAAAGGAGTTTCAGCTAGTGCAAATCAAAGGCTAAGGTTTCTGCAGTGTTGTTTGTCTGTAGCAACCAGCAAGTGTCGCCAGAAAAAGATGTGGAATGAAGGGTGTCAAACCAAATGCTACCAACATAAAAGGAATTTTGGTGCAACTGGTGAGTAATAGTACAACAACAAAAAACTCCAACACAAATAGCAACTGGTTCTAGTTTTGTATTTGAAAAGTTGTTAAAAGGTAACACAATTTACAATAATAAAAAAATAGGTTTAGAGTACTGAAATGTACAGTTGTTGAAATCCTGAGTGAGTGCCATTGTGTGAATTTTTATTTGTATTTCTGCTTTGGCCTTTGGTACCAATCAGGAGCTTCTTTTTTGGTCTGCAAACAAAACAGAGAGAAGACATTTATAAAAACCTTATTGATTTTCGCCTGAGTCAACAACCAATGAACCAATTAGGCTTTTCATGGTTAACACCAACTTCTGATTTTCATTGAGGTCTGACATGGCCGTTCAAATTTTAACCTAAATTGGAAAAAAAAGTATTGTAGGTTCCTTGATAGAAAAAGTTGTTTTGAATCCGAGAAAAATGAAGGAATTACAAGATAATTCCTATTTATTGGTTAACAAGTGTAACAAGGTTCATTAAAATGCAATCTTTTCTCCAGTCCCACACAAATATTGTAGCACGTATCCCTGTAGAATTTAGATGTAAAAACCACAGCAAAGAACTTACAGAAATAAACTACAGGGAGAAGACTGGAGGAGCTGCAAGGATTTCTAATGAAATGAGTCTTTGGTGTTTTTCTACATGAGTCAATCTCCTGTGTTCTCTAAATGTCTTGACTAGCAAGTATGTTTGAAAGAATGAATTATGTTCTGGGATTATGAATTAAAAAACATCTAAGCTTTGCTAATATCTCCTAAAGCCTTGTTGGACAATGTGACGAAACCAAACTTAAAACCTAACAACAACAACAAACTTAGAACTTATTTACAAATGGTATGTCTGTCTTTCACCATCTTCACCTACCTTTCATCAAGGTAGGTGAAGATGCAAATAGCCAACACTGGTCTTTTTTTTTTTTTTTTTTGCCCCAGACCTTGAGACGTTGGACTGAATGTTTGAGCCAGAACCCAGAACTACATTTGACAAAGCCCACGGTCCGAGTAGCTGAACAGTTGGATGGATCAAATGGTGATTTAACAGAATCATTTTAAGGGTGTGCACACTTGCACAACTGGTTTATTGCATCTTCCAGTTTTGGCTTGTTCTTTAAACAGATCATTTGAGAACTAGTTTTCACTCCTCAACTTTATCTGGCTTTTTATTAAACTCCTAAAAGTGCATCAAAGTGCATGCTGTTGATTGACGTGTTTATATGTCAAAGTTGTTAGATTTTATGCATTTACTGAATAGGGGAGAAAAAAGTGTTTTACTGTTTAACCTTCCGATCATTGCTCAGAGTCTATATTTGGACTATTAGTGGTTTCGGATCACTTCTGGGACTTGCTCCAGAGTTCTTCTCTACTCGGATGGAGTTTACTAAAGAGCTTAAATGAAACTAATCAGGTCCGGTCTTGGCCAGGATTCTCTTGTAAAAAGAGATGTTTAATCCGAAAGGGATTTTTTTTTTGGTGAAATAAAAAGGTTAATAATAACGACAGGAAAGCAATTAATTATTTCATGTCAGACTCAAGTGTTCTTTTGTCTCAGCTTTTGTCCTTGCTGGTTAAATTGGTGTGACTCATTAAAGGGTGTGACCAATGCTTACAAAAACAGTAGGTTTGGGCTTGTCTGACGATTCCTCATCGTCGGTCCCACCGACGCGTTTGGACTTCTGCTTTGCTGTTCCAGAGGCCCTCGTAGCTCCGTTACCGGCTCCAAACAGGTCTGGGTCCACTCTCAGCCCGGACCGCAAGCCGATCAGGGCCTGCTTCATTATTGCCAACTCCTGGAGAGTCGCGGACGTTATAGAAAAAATAATAATAATAATAATAATCGGTGTAGAAGTGGGCACTTGATGGATAAACAAAAAAGTATGAGAAACTCTCTTTTATATTATAAATATTAATCTTCTCCTTTGTCATATTTACTTAAAAATCAGCATCATTAAGAATCTGATAACACATGGCTTGTAAAGCAGCTCAGCGAGCTTAGAGGGTCTGCAGAGGTGCTACCAGCAGGACAGAGGGGGGGGTAATTTCACGGTTCTATTTATCACATCTGAGGACATGAGCCTCGGCATGTCACATACATGCATAAAGGCACACACACACACACACACACACACACACACACGCGCACACACGCGCGCACACACACACACACACACACACACACACACACGCGCACACACACACACACACACACACACACACACACACACACAC
>CAEGAF010148724.1:0-11037 GCA_903067075.1 Micropoecilia bifurca
TGATGCAAACATGGGACTGCTGTTTCATTCAGTTTGTCTATGTCAATGTGTGTCTGTCCCCATCAAATAAACTTTAATAATAATCATTTCTCCCAAACCACTCATTCCTCTGGTATCAGTTCCTTCCAGTTCAAGTTACAATATCAAACAGCAACTTGTTAACACTGTAAGGAAAGTAAACCATTTATTCCAACCAGAAATTAAAAATGCATGGTTATATAGTAGAAGTAGTATTAAGATAGCCATTGCTTTAGCTGTAGCTAAATGTATATAGTTAGTTACCATTAGCTAACTGTATAAAGTTAGAGAGTATTAGCTAACTTTATACAATTAGTTAATATAATCAAGGGAAGTCTGGGTTCTCTTGCTTAGCCGACTGCTGCCCCCGTGACTTGAGTTCAGATAAGATGATGGATGGATGAACATGAAATCTTATTTCAATAATAATTAAAAAATGTAAAAATTAAGGATTTTGAGAATTCTTACTCATTCACTAATTTAATAAACACAGACCTGCTTCCCTCTGATTGACTCAAACCAGTCACTTGTAGACTTCACTTCAACAAACGCTTTTACATACTGATTGTCCAAACCAACAGGTCAAACTCTACTGTATTGATCTAAAATGAGACACACAATTTTGATTTTCCAGTCAACCTGCTGAAGCTGCTGCTGTTTGACACATATTTGTGCATCAGTTTGACAAACTTCTTCAAAAATATTCTTGAAGATAGAAGGAAATTTTCACTCAAACTGTAAACCTGCCCATCCTTTTTCAGCTCTACATGACTGGTGCTGTGTACAGTCTAGATGGATCACAGAGCATCAAAGAAACCATGCAGACCAGCATCGCTCCCAGCGACGAGGTGAGTGTCAAAGTGTTGCTCTTCTTCCAACTGTCAATTCTCAGGTTTAATCTTTCTACTGATGTCCACTCTCAGCAGAGCCAGGAGAGGGTGGACGAGCAGGTCCAGAGAGTCGGAGTCACAGCCATGAAAGTCCCAGCTGAGGCCCAGGATGCGGCTGAGCGGCTGGGCATCAAACTGGCTGATTTACTACTAAGTAAAGGAGCCAAGGAGATCCTGACGGTGGCCCGGCAGCTCAATGACGCCAGATAATCCCATCCCCTAAACCCTCCTCCCCCAGGCACTGTGTCTGTTCGGTCTAACGTAACCTTGTTTCAAGTAAAACCACAACCTCTGTCTTATGTGGTGCTAATTTAAAGCCCAGTCGATTAAGAAACAGTGTTGTGCAGACACTACTTGAACCAAGGTTGCGCTCAGAACATCAGTTTGTCAGGAGTCCCTTCTGTTTGTGGGTCTTGGTTTGGGTGCTGAACCATCTCCTTAACCACACACACATCAGCCCACTGGGAGGATCTGGGAGGAACACAAACGGCCTTCAGCACCTGCACCAACTGAAACCAGTCCAGGACGCTCACCATCATCCAAGTGACACAGAAAGGAAGAGCTTATCTGCACTGTTATTAAAAACAAAAACTCATTCCCTTTTTAAAGCTTTCATAATGCATGTTCTGAATGTGCATGATTTTCACGACATGCATCCTACCTCTTTAAGAGATGAAATGTATTTGTCACACAGCTGGAAGGAAATGTTGAGTCCAGTGCTGCCCGTTCCAGAACTGGAGAGCGAGGCTGGGATCTCCACAACTCTGCACTGAACCAGACATTTTAGCGTTGAAGCTGTAGCTTCAAAACCGTTGCTGCAGTTCAGTTTTCTGTTCTTTACAAACGGAGATGTTTTAAGTTTTACTTACAGTGTGAAAAATGTTTGCATGGATAGAACATGGCTGGCAAGAGCAGGTGATTAGAGCTGCGTTCACACAAACATTTGAATATGTGTCTGAAATTACGTGGCTATTTGAGCCTCTGAGGTTCCTCTGATATGTGAGGCTCAGGATGCTCTGAGGGTCTGGTGGGATCTTAGCGATGGTCTTTTCACATAAATCTCAGACTAGAATTCTTTCCTTATCTAACTGCTTTTTACAAAAACAAATAAAGCAAAAATTATTAGGCGTGTTGCTGAAAACTACCCTATAACCTTTAAATTAATTATATAACATGTATTTGTATATTTTCATACATAGAAAATGAAAAACACTTGCTAAATTCTGAAGAAATATTTGAGGGAAGAATATAATTTTTTTGTGTTCTCCAGAGCAACACTGTCTTCTATCTGTTCCTGTACCTGGCCTGTAGTTGTCGCTAGGCAGCAGGACTAGTGCTCTGCTAGTTTTTAGATTACGACTTCCTGTACTTTTTAACGTCACAAAATATTCCCAAACAGCAGAAATTGTCTCGTAAGCAAGACTTTTTGGGATTTTTTTTGTCAGCTGACTGGCAGTGAGCAGCAGCAGGTGGGTTAAGGACGGCGATGCATCCTAATGGAACCTCGTTAGACCTCTGCAAAAAAGTGACATAAAATGATATGTACTATCTAAATGATCTAAAATTAAAAACTAACACAATCTGAAATGTATTTTCTATTCTAATATAAATATATAATATTCTCTTTATCAACCATATATAGTCTAAAAATACATGCAGACATTTGTAGATCAGTGAGAGAACAGGGATACTGTTTATCACATTTATCCATCGACATGAGTCGGTACCAGAAACATCTGTGTGTGCTAGTTCTCGGGTGCCAGGATTTGAAAGCATTTAAATTCCGAGAACAGATGGGAGATGGTGGCACTAAGTTAAACCGTCAAATGGTAATGGAAATGGCATCATATAATAGCTAAACCGGGATTCTGTAAACTCTGCTGTAGTGATGTCTTCCTTCATGCTACACTCCACATTTCTAAGCCATTGCTCAGAATGTACTTGCTTCTCTTTGATCCAGGTCTGTTTAAGCTATAGGATTTATGCCGAAGTTGACTGCGTATCTGCCTCCTATCGCGTACTGTTATGTTGTGTTTCTTTGATACTTCTCAGTCAGGCTTAATGTTTTCATCAGTACAGTTAGTTTGATGCTATGTTTCTAATATAGTTTTTCTAGTTTAAGCATTATTTTTGAAAAAATCAAAGGTGATGCTGGTTATAAATGTTTTTTTCAGCTTTAATTTCTATTTTAATCAACAGACTTTTCTAGCAATAACAGCTCAACGTGCAAAAAACATGTTTTTCTTGTGATTTGAAACATTTGTTAATAAAGAAAGTGTGTTTAACATCATTCAATATGTTAAACAGTAAAGTATGCCAAGGCATAATTCACTGAGGAAACCCTGGGGTGACAGTGGATCAGTGGTCTTGCAATTGTAAGATTATATGCTGGGATGTTATTACTCACTTTGCATTTGCATCTTATTTCCTTATGAAAAAATAATTAGCTCCCATGTTATAGAGGGGGGACAGATTATTTCAGGGAGCTGAAATATTTGGTTCCCCCCCATAACTTTGGCAAATAAAGAATACATGTTTTCAAATTCTCTGTTATGTGTTATTCTGATTGAGCCAAATCAGACTATCAACTAGAAATTTATTTTATCCAGTAATCCGTCATACTTTACATTACAACGGGATTTTCCAGAAAGTCTTCATTTTTTGTATCCTGCTTCCATTATTTTATTATCAGCAATGAACAACTATAAATACACACAATGTGTTGGAAATCCATGTTTGGTGACGGACTTTTATTTCTTGGGGGTTGAGTGACAAAACTTGGAAAACGACGATTTTCTTGACGGTTAAAAAACACAAAAAGAAGAACTCCACACAAGAACTCATTTATTTATTTTACAATTCTGTTCTTTCTTTGTTTTTTAACAGCAGCTGCCGATAAAACTGAAAGTTACAACATTGACATGATTACATGAACTGTTTTACAGAGAATCGATCAGAACCAGTGAAAATGGTCGGATTCGCCTGTAGCTGCAGCGCGCGACCCGACTGGACAGACAGAACTCTGACCACAGCTTCGTCGTTACGCTCTTCTTTATTGTTGCCTGTTCTTCAGAGCGAGAAGCTGGTCTGCTCAGTTAAGGTAATTCCCTTCCAAAACGTAACATATACGTTGCTGGCGCTGCTCGTGATTGAACTGATTATTATGCTCCTCCTGACCGAACTGTCTGACGGGCAGCATGTCCGCGGTCCACAGCTACACTATAATGAGGTTTTGGCCTTTGCTGTAATCACGAGCCACTCAACAAATATGGTCAGACCTCAATCAAATCGCTTCGGCTCGGTGCGATAGCGCGACCTCTGAGGTAGGAACATCTGAGAACAGAGCAATGCCACGTCTGCTAATGGGAAATGAATGTGGCCTGGTCAGACTGGGACCGAACACATTATGACACACATGGAAAAGCGCCATTATTCAACTGCAAACTCGTGAAGAGTAATGGGGTCAAACAGGGACCGAACAGCGAAAAGAGCGTTTTCTGAACCCAACACACGGAACATGACAGCAAAAGTAGCATGATAAAAGTTTAAAAAGTCGTAACTTTCCTTGTATATCGCCACTAGCTTGCATGTCCAGTTCAAAATTTCACATGCACAAATTTCTCCGTTAGTTCACTGGAGGGCAAGCAATTGTTGCAATATCAAACGAACAAGTCCCATAAATGAATGAATGGGGAGTGACAAGCCTCATGTCAAGCCCATAAGGCCCCGTCCTCACGGGAATCTTTTTTTTTTGAAAGCAGGAATGTTTTAACCATGTCTGCCTCACATTCACACGAAAAATATATTTTAGGGTGTGTTTTTAAATGTGTTTGAGAATGAAAGTTTCATCTTTACTTGGACAGTGAAAAAAATCTATTTTTTGAAAATGTTAATGTGTTAGCCTAACCTCTAACCTGACCTACAATTCCAAACTCACCGTATATATGTTCTGCACTTCCATGTGAATAAAAACATTTTCTAGAAATAATTTCATGTGGAGTAACACAAGTAGCTAAGCTGATTGAAGTTGTACAAAGAAATCATTCTTACATGATGGAAAGATACTTCATTTTCTTGAAACAAATCAGTTTTCACTTTAATGAATGCCGAGATTTCACAGATCCCCTCATCCAGTCAAACTGCAGTTCTCCATACTGTGTCTTCCCGCATTTACGTGAGGTGATGAAGTTTTGTTGAGAAGCCAAAGGGACCACTTGGCTGAAGGGAGATTGGGTTTGCTCTGTGCTGTGTTTCAATTGGACCTCCTGCACTACCCTTAGGGTTGGTTCAGCTCGACCCCTTCGCAGCATTGCTTTTGAATGTTGGGATGCATGAGTAGGCTCCTGTGGTTGCTCCTCAGTAAACTGCATTTCAGTTTTCACT
The DNA here is from genome assembly GCA_903067075.1 of Micropoecilia bifurca. Taxonomy (NCBI): domain Eukaryota; kingdom Metazoa; phylum Chordata; class Actinopteri; order Cyprinodontiformes; family Poeciliidae; genus Micropoecilia; species Micropoecilia bifurca. Next base: position 5,292 of record CAEGAF010148724.1, read on the forward strand.
TTAATGAATGCCGAGGGTTGGCACGGAAAAGTTCCTGTTTCAGTTCCACAAACAGCCTTTCGATGGGTTGGCACAGGGAGACTCCTGGGGATACTCTGCAGCAAACCATCCTTTCGTAAATTGACATGGGGAGGCTGCTGTGGATGCTCTGCAGAGTACTTCATTTTGGGAAGTTTGAATGGGGAGGTTCCTGTGTATGCTGTCCAGAAAATTGACTTTTGGTGGATTTGTTCTTTGCTGTCTTTCAATTGACTCTTCTGTGCCACCCTCAGGTCCTTAACCACTCTTAACTCCCTAAGGCTGGTGTAAGCTGGGCCCCATTGGAGCATGGACATGGTTATTGTAGGTCGGGATGCACAGGGAGGCTTCTGTGTATACTTTGCAGCATATTGCCCTTCAGTGAATTGTGACGAAGAAACTTCTGTAGTTTTGGGAGCTCCTGTGTATGGGGGGGCAACTGTGGACGGGGCAGCTCCTGTATATGGGGGATATTCTGTAAATGGGGGGGCTCCTGTAAATAGTGTAACTCCTGAATATGGGGGGGCATCTATATAAGTGGCAGATCCTACCAATGGGGGAACTCCTGAATATGGGGGAGCTCCTGTATATGGGGAGGCTCCTGTATATGGGGGGGCTCCTGTGTATGGGGGGGCTCCTGTGTATGAGGGAACTCCTGCATATGGGGGAGCACCTGTATCTGGGGGGGCTCCTGTATATTGTGTAGCTCCTGCATATGGGGGGGCTTCTATGTATGGGGCAGTTCCTACCCATGGGGGAACTCCTGCATAAGGGGGAGCTCCTGTATAAGGGAGTGGCCCTGTGTAAGGGGAAGCTCCTGTATATGGTGTAGCTCCCGTGTATGGGGGGGCCCCTGTATATGAGGAATCATCTGTGGATGGGGAGTCTCCTGAGTATGGGGAAACTCCTGCATATGGGTAAGCTTCTGCGTATGGGGTGACTTGTGCATATGGGGAGGCCCCTGTGGATTCTCCATACAAACTTGGTTGTTGGCCTTTGGATGCTTCAGATTGACCCTTTTGGAACATGGGGGTGGAAGGTTGGAATGCATGGGTAAAAGCCTGCGGATGCTCTGCAGCAAACTGCTCTGTGGTAGGTTGTTGTTGGGTTGGCTCTGTTGTCTTCATCAATATGAACTTCGGTTTCGAACGTATTCGAGGCTTTGGGATAATGGGGTTGATTATTAAAGATTCTAATTGATAGGGAGGTTCCTCTGGATGATCTGCAGCAAACTGCCCTTCAGTAGGTTGTTGGTAGGTTGGCTCTGTGCTCTTTTTCAATTGGATCTCTAGTTCCTGCTTTTGGTCCATGAGAGTGGTTACAGGGGGTCGGGCAGATTGCTGTGGATGCTCTGCAGCAAACTGCTCTTTGGCAGGTTGTCGGTGGGTTAGCTCTGCGCTCTTTTTCAATTGGATCTTCTGTTTCACCCTTTGGGATTCTTCAGCTTTACCCTGTTGGAGTTCAGGGGTGGTTACTGAAGGCTGAGATGCACTAGCAGACTCCTGTGGATGTTCTGCAGCAAACTGCTCTTTGGCAGGTTGTCGGTGGGTTAGCTCTGTGCTCTTTTTCAATTGGATCTTCTGTTTCACCCTTTGGGATTCTTCAGCTTTACCCTGTTGGAGTTCAGGGGTGGTTACTGAAGGCTGAGATGCACTAGGAAACTTCTGTGGATGTTCTGCTGCAAACTGCTCTTCAGTGGGTTGTTGGCGAGTTGGCTCTGTGCTCTTTTTCAGTTCAATTTCCTGCTTCTCCTGTTGGGATTCTTCAGCTCGTTCTTGTTGGAGCATGGGGAGTATAGATGCAGCGGAAAGCATATCTGGATACTCTTCAGAAAAGTGCCTTTGTGCTCGTGAAGAACGGAAACCCTTCTTAGCAATCAGATTGTACAGGTTCTTCCTCCACTCAGGAACAGGCCTAGTGGTAGTGATAGGGCCGAGGGATTGAGAAGGAGGAAGCCTGTATGAAAGACTTCCAGGTTGGACTTTCAGCTGCTTTCGGGAAGTGATGTACGATGAAACTCGAGATTTGCCTCTGATATTCCGTCTATTTAATCCTGCAGAGAAACGATTAAGTGGAATTTGCAGTATCTTTAAAAGACCTATCTGTCCCTTTCCAGCGTTAGGTTTTTTCTTTTTAAAACTAGTCCTTCTGTCTCTAGCAAGCCTCCCCCTTCCAGAACTAAGTGTTCTTCTTCTAGAACTAAAGCTTCTTATTCTAGGACTTAACTTAGCTCTTTTCATTTGAGGAGAGAATGTTTCTTTTTGCTTTTTAAAGAGTGACAAAACCTCGAGACTAAGAGACCTCTTGGATCGGTACTCATAATTATCAGGGGACAGCAGAAGATCCTGATCTTGAGACAATTGGAAGGAAACCTTCTGTTTGAATTTGTTATCCTCTGGAGTTGGAGGAGAAGCCTTCAGTGAAGGGGTTTCAGTGGTGCTGATCTGTGTTTGATCATCTAAAGCTACATGAAAAACAAAGGAGATGGATTGTTACTTCATACTATACAGGGCTCATAAATATCACACATTTACAGATATATAAATACTAATGGCACACATTTGCAGAAATATAAATTGAAATTAATTGTCCCTGCCAAATAAATTCACAAATTTCAAACAAATCACAGTTTGCAAATGCACTCAGGGACAGACACTATAGCTTTTGAAGTCATGTCCTGTGATTTGATGAAACTAAAGCTCAAATGTTTATTGTTATGGTCAAAGTTACATTTGAAGAAAAAGTGAAGAAACTGCAGTGCTTGAGAAGACCATCCCAACTGTGGGTTATGGAAGAGCTGTGCACCAGTTTCTGTATGGAGGAGCTCCTGTGTATGGAACACTTCCTAAAATAGATGACATTATGATAAAATGATGTGGATCAAATCTACATCTAAAGACAGGAATTTAAAGCTTAGGCACATATGGGCCTTCCAAATGGACAATAACCATTAACATGCCACCTAACCTGTTACAAAGTTATTTAAGGGAAATAGTTGATGTTTTGGATAAGACGCCAGGCATTGGTAATTAGCTTCAGGTATAAATGTATCAGTGTCTGGTGTTAATTGGCAGCATGTTAACACACCATAATATGCTTTGTGTCATTTTGTGGGAACAATAGCCTCATTTTAAATGTGAACAGAACAAAGGAGATGATTGTTGATTTCAGGAGGAACAGGATTATATTAAAACCCTATTTCCATCATGGGAGAAGAAGTGGAGGTGATTAAGGAATATAAACACCTCAATTTTCACGTTGACAACAGATGGGACTGGAGACGCAACAGTGAAGCGTCTATAAGAAGGGACAGAGCAGATTGTGCTTCTTTAGATCCCTCAAGGTTTGCAACAAGATGCTGGATATCTTCTATAAATCTGTTGCTGAGAGCATCATCTCTTCTGCTGTCATCTGTTGGGGCAGCAGTATCAGAACCAGGGACCTAAAAAGGCTCAACAACCTGATAAAGAAGACTGGTTCTGCTCTGGTTTTGTGGAACCTCTGGAGATGATGATGCAAGAAATAATTCTTCAGAAGATCAAGAAAATCATAGACTACCCTGACAATCTTCTGCATGAGACTGTCTCATGACTGTCTCATGAAGAAGACAGTCTTGTCTTGGGAAGGCAGAGCATCTTCAGTCAGAGGTTTCTTCAGATTCAGTGCAGTACAGACCACTTCAGGAAATATTTCTTGTCAGCAGCCATCATCATCTTCAATGGATCTTTGAAGAATCTAAATTACTGAGTTACAACAACATTTAATTTGCCTTTGGGATTAATAAAGTATTTTTGAATTTGAATGATAGGGCATTGCATTTTCAGAATTCCTTCCAATATGTCAACAGAAGGGAACATTATGCAGCTCATAGTAAGTTAGTCAGCTGTTGTTTTGAATAATGTGCTTTTGATGTCAACTTTATGCTATGGGCTCTCGTATGTCACCTTGCTGTGAGATGCCAGCATCCGCATAGTCAACTGAAGACTGCTGGCCCTCTGCAAAAATACAAAGAAAAGTGTAAATGTTTAATTTGTATGGAATCATACATGTTCATACATATGCGCATTAATTCCTTGCACCTTCAGGTACTGTGTCGAATTGTTGGCTTGCTGAATCGAACATGGAGTCAGATTGAAGTGGATGTTGGGCGTCTTCACCAACCACTAGCTGGCCATCTTCACCAAGCCCTGTTCTGTCCTGCAGATCTTCCTTTGGCGTAGGAGAGCTGACCTCTTCAATTCCTTCTTTGGAACGTCTGTCACACACAAACACTTACACTGTATTGTTTGGGCATATTTGTGGTCCTATTTAAAGTCATATTTGTGTTTCGCTGCTTACCTGTCACGTCTTCTTCGAACTGACCTCTGAGACCTCTGAGACACCAGACTTATTGTAGAAGTTGTCAGACTCCTTATCGGCTGCATATCAGATGTCAGACTCCTTATCGGCTGCATATCAGATGTCAGATTCCTTTTCAGCTGCATATCAGATATCGGACTCCTTTTCGGCTGCATATCAGGCAACTGCAGGAAAGCCAAACTTCCTAGCTCATACTCGCTCTCCTTTCTCTTCTTGCTTATTTTTGGTTTAGCTGAACCCTTTCTTCCAATGACTTTTCTTCCTTCAATTTTGCTTGATTTCCGCCTGCTTGCCTTCCTGGGACTTACTGACTTCTTCCTTTCCATCTCATCAAGAATATTGATATCATCAATATCAAAATAAGAGTAGAAGACCTTGTCATCAGATTTCTCCTCTTCCTCTTCCTCTTCCTCTCCCATGACATTGGTGAACTCACCAATGTCATGCAGATCGGTCAAAAAGAATTCCTCCCAGAAGTCTTCCTCAGTAACACGTTTTCGTTTCTTCCTCCAGCTTCTGATAATGGAGTTGGGGATGTAGCCGTCTGGAGCCGTGGGCCATCTACAGAACTCCGGGTCCACTTCATCAGTGTCCTTCATGACGCAATATTCAGCTGTCTTGTAAAGTTCAAACTTTTTCATGTTGCTGAATCCTCTGAACACATTGGCTATTACTGATAAAGTTATGGTTGAGTGCAAGGCAGATATCTGAAAAAATATGTAACAATGTAAAAGTAGTATATCAATTTAGAAAAAATAAGCCCATGCTATTTACAATATGTTGACCATTCTTACTAATAATTCTCTTGGGATTACAGCAGCAAAATATTTTTTTTTCGTGGGCTCCCTCCACAGATTCTCTATCAGGTTTCAAAATGATTTTCATTTTGGGCCATATCAAGGTCACAAATATTCTTAAGGGTGTTTTATGGCAGAATGTATACATAAAACCACCCATTAATAAACTCTTATAATTAGGGCTGTATAATAATATCGATATCGCGATATATTATCGATATTTTCGTTCCTAGAAAAAAATCTATATTCATCTGCAAGTATCGTAACATCCAACTATCACCTTTCTCACTCACTGATTGCTTCGCACCAGGTCATTAGGCTTAGAGTGATTCCTTCAGATGTTAAGTGTCAAGGTTTAAAAGGTATCAAACTATTCAGAGCAGGAACTTGGTTCACTTTATTTACTTTACTAATGCATGAAGCTACAGTTTGGACTGTTTCAACTAAAGAAACATGTTTTCTCTCCACTTCTTTGGTTCATTTTGTCCAGCTGTCAACTTTCAGTCTGTGTCCAACCAGAGCAGGTATTGTGTAGTTGGTGCTTTTAATCAGTTTTCAGTTAAATTAATTCA